>PVHP010005206.1:9165-66845 GCA_004024765.1 Zapus hudsonius | reverse complement strand
ATTTAGAAAGGAGAGAACGAGGTCATGGCTGGCTTTCATAATAGGCTCTAGAAAATGATCTGACCTCAGCCGGGTGTGGCGGTGGTCACCATTAAAGCCAGCACTCCGGAGGCAGAGACGGGAGGATGGCTGGGACTACAGAGTGAATTCCAGGTCAGCCTGGGCTAGAGCGACATCCTACCACGGGGGAAAAAAAAAATGATGTGACCTTTTCAGGGGCTGAGGAGAGACCCGAGTTCAGATCCCTAACAGCCTCATAAAAAGCTGGGTGTGGTGGGGTTGTGCCTGTCACCCCACCTGGGGAGATTGAGACAGGATGCCAGGGCTTGTGGCTAGTGAGAAACCCTGTTTCAAAAAATAAGAAGGAAAGACACCCCACAAAGAGACCCAACACTGACCTCAGGCTTTCACACGCACCCCTGCCCCATGGGTAAGAACACAAACACACACCACACATACACATATGAACATAAAACATTAACTACATGATATAAAAAGTAAGATATATAAAATCGAACTCAATATTCACTATGTATCCACTCAGGCATTTATGACGCCATTAGAAAAGTATGCGTGCCTGTAGTCTGCAGCACAGGTAATACAATTCTTTGTAAACGACTGTCTTGAGGTCTTCTTTACTCAAAAGAACATTTAATGAAAAAAAACATTATTCACCTCTCAAGTCATTTTTAGTACCTAGACACTGGCCAGACACGCTGTGTAAAAAGACTAATTTGTGAAGTTATTTGCAAAGTCAACATTCTTCCAGGGCCTTTGAAACTGGCAGCCTCTACTTCTTATGTTATTAATTCATAACTACATTCTCCCTCAAAGAAAGAAGCTATCTTTTCCTCAAATCACAATGTTCTCTTCAAAATATAAAAATACAGGCAGCGAGAGGTTTATACTGTTAATTAGAACAGACTCTCAGAACAGGTAAAGAGACAGTCCCTTGAAAAAGAAACGGGGAGGCAGAGGCAGAAATGAGATCGTTTTGCTTTGTGTCTTAATATTTGCCTTGAACACAATGCCAAAATTTTATTCCTTTATGTCTTCCATGAAAGCTAAAAAAGCAAAAAAAAAAAAAAAAAAAAAAGTATAGCGTGTTCAATTCATAAAATGAGGTCCTGGAGAGGTGGCTCAGCAGTTAAAGTGCTGGTTCGGTTCCCCAGCCACCCACATAAAGCCAGACAGGTATTCCATTACAGTGGCAGGAGAACCTGGTACACGTGAGAATGCACATTTTTAAAAAATTCATTCAAATCTCTTTTCTCTTTTCTTCAGTAGCCTGCTTCAATAGATGCAGAAAATCCTGTGACCCAGGCCGCAGCAAACAAATGAAACTTCTCTTTCAGGAACATCACTCCTTCAGCAAGGCAAGAGGATCCCTGCTTTTCCTGGAATCCACTTTCACTTTCCAATTAATTCCAGTGTGTCTGTGGAAATCTGGAATTCAAGAGAGTGCTGAGGAGTCCTTCGGTGTCGCGTCCACAAAATGGCACAGGCCCTGAAGTATGTTTGATCATCAAGATTTCGCACTACAAATTTTCATCACAAAACAATGGCCCACAAAATTTCATGCCCCCCAAATTCTTCTCAGATGGAAGGCACCTATGTGTGGCAGGCCCTCTGGACCTTAAAATTTAAAGGACATTTTATAATGCCCTTTTGGGGGGCGAATAATCAAGGCATTGATTTGTTGACTTTTTCCAAAAGAAGTTTTGTTGTTTGAATCAAATAATCCTCAAAGAGTTTCACCATCCACAAAAAATTGACAAACAGAAACATCTTAGAATGAGAAGAAACAGTAAATAACCACACAGGTGGGCCTCCTTTCCTCGCAGAAAAGGTGACAAACAAGCCATGATGAATTCAGTTTTCTAAAACCTTATCCATCACAGTTTCTGCATTAACCTGTCACACGATTTACAAAACAACAAACAACATGGAAATATTTTAATAAGTAGTTTTAACTTATATTTAAGGGGATGCTCTATCTTGACACACACACACACAAATCAAACTAAAATTCTCTTTATGCTCCAAAGAAGATGTTCAGTTACAGCTGTTCTGGAATCCAAAGTAGATTTCTAATTTGCTTTTCCGTTTCGGGGTTTATACTCTGTTCCAGAGTGGGTGCTGGTTTGAGCTCTTCTCTCAGTTCCACCAAATCACAAAGGGTGTTGAGCTTTTAGGAGACAGCACAATGCAAAGAGATGAAAAATCGGTGTTTTGGGGCTTAAAGATCAGAAAACAAGATCCTGACAAATTTCTTGATTCTACACTCCAGAAAGCAACCCCTCAGAATGTCAAAAAGCTGATGTTAGTTTAAGGCAACATTTAAGTATTGAAACACTTCTATATTTTCATCTTACTTTTATATAGAAAAAAAAAAACCCAGGCAAGTTTGTGGAAGAAAATAAACACGGGTAGACAAAACCCCAAAGAAGAGCTGTGCTCACCCGGAACAAAGCTACTTAAACAGACACGAGGAAATCCAGTGACCAGAGCCACCAGGTCGCCCATGTGTTCAGGGATCCACACTACTGGCTGATTAGCAGGAGTGTGTTTGTCTGCAAGTAACGTGAAATTCATTTTATAGTGTTTAAAAAAATACTTTTAGGGGCTGGAGAGATGGCTCAGCAGTTAAAGCACTTGCCTCCAATGCCTAGGACCCAGGGTTCAATTCCCCAGTACCCACATATGCCAGACCCACAAGGTGGTGGCCCTGGTGCGCTCTCTCTTTCTCTCTCTCTCTGTATTTCTCTGCTTGAAAATAAATAAATAAAATATTAAAAAAAACACTTTTATTTATGTATTTGCAAGCAGAGAGAGCTAGAGGGAAGAAAGACAGAATGGTCGCTCCAGGGTGTCCAGCCACTGCGACAAACTGTGCATCTGGCTTTAGGCGGGTGCTGGGGAACCAAACTCGGGTTGTTAGGCTTTGCAGGCAAGTGTCTTGACTCCTGAGCCATGAGCCCAGCCCCAGAGTGTTTTAATCTAACACACCATAAAGTGTAAAGTGCTGGGATTAAGGGCCATGAAGTCTGTTGAAGAGACTCAGCTCTGTCCGTGCGTGAGGACAGTTGCAGTCAGCACCAGATCGACAAGGCTGTGTCCCAGGGATGATTTCAAAGCACAATGACCAGCTCAGGGGTTAGAATTGGCCAACCCCGACTCAAACTAGCAGGACTTGTTTTTACGAGACGCTGGCTTCTACCCAAGGAATCGAGAAGACCACGCTGCATGCGGCTCCGCTGGTCAAATCCACGTCCAAAAAGAGCAAATGGGGTCAAGCCAGCCACAGCTGCCCCTCTTCCCAAGGAGCCCCTATGTCCCACAAGACCCAAGTATGACGTATGGCCACACTGCTCTGACGAGGTAGAAAGAATATGGCACACACCACCGCCAGGAACTCACAGCAGCAAAGGAAGGTTCAGGCCTGCTCTTCATGAGTTTCCCAGTGTCTCTCGCTGGGCTGTCTTCTCTCCATTGGTCTAATTTCTAAAACAATGAAACGTGCTCTCTTCTTTGACCTAATGAGTCAAATGAAGATTGAGGCAGTAAGAGAATTGGGGGGGGGGGGAACCAATTAAAGGTGCATCTATCATTTGCCATCTAAAAATAGTGATTTCAACACACCTTTAATAGCAGCACTTAGGAGGCAGAGGTGGGAGGGTCACCATGAGCGCAGCCTGGTAGTACACACAGTGATTTCTAGGACAGCCTGGGCTCCAGTGAGACCCTCCCAAACACAAACCAACAAACAAAAACAACAACAAATAAATAAGGATGGTGATTTCGTGGGGCAAAAGAGGAGAGAAATCCCCGAACTCCTGACAGGCCAGTGTTGTGACCTGAGTCAAAATATTTAACCCCGTCCCTCTGTTTCTACACTGAGAAAAATGAGGTTGTTAAATGGGATGCCCTCAAAGGTCCCTTAGAGCTGAACATCCTGTGGTTCCCTAAAATATGTTGTCTGGCCAAGTAAACAAAGCATAAAGTGGACTGTCAACTTTTCCTTCTAAAAATAGCAAAGCTCAAATCACCAATGTGGAGCAGTCTTCAGCAAAAGAAAAGGGATTTTACTCAAGTAACTTTTCACACATTGCTAAAGACTGGCCTTCCATTCAACAAAACACACGTGTAAGAAGGGTAGTTAACTTTTTAAAAACACTATAAATGTGTCTTGTAAAATTTATACTGTTTTAACAGCAAACTTAAAATAGATTTCAAGTCCAAAATGGCAATGGTTGTAGCTGGCCAACCAGCTTCGGCCACAGCTCAGCAAGCCTCCCCATCACCACAGCTCCGAGCAGGAATCACAAAGGATCGCCTATCAATGATGCACTTGCACTTGCAAATCAAACAAAATACAGTCATCATCAATGCTGCGTAAGAAGATGCTTTTGAAAAGGAACCAAGACCTCTTAGTAAGTTACACCAAACAGGGAGAAAGAAGAGTGGGAGACGCTTTGGAGGAAAATTCCATTTAGTAAAATTATTCCCACATTTTTCTGGGAAATCATCAAACTTCATAGCGATATAGCAGAGGTCATCAAATTCATTCCAATAAGTTGGTCATAACTCATTTAAATAACCCCAAATGAAGCGAAACTCTCATGTTCAAAAAATTAACACAGAAAATTATTTTTAGCTTAGTGTACTTACTATTTATAATCTGAGAGTGGGCAAAACTGAAATCCACTCCATTCCTTTAGTATTTTGGTGAGAATTAATTTGTGGAGAATTAATTTACTTGACTATCAATTAAAGCATTTCTGTTACAGAGAACATTTATCATTAAATTTGAACACATATAGAGAGAGGTCTTTAAAGACAGGTCAAAATAACAATCAACGAAATGCAGGAAAGAAGAGGAAGTGAGGAGGGGAGGGAGAAAGGGAGGGAGGGAAGGAAGGAGGGAAGGAGGAAGGAGGGAAAGAGGGAAGAAGGAAGGGAGGGAAGGAAGAAGGGAAGGAAGGAGGGAGGGAGGAGAGGAGGGAGGAGGCTGGCAGGGAGCTCCCAGTCTCTGCATGTGTCATGGAGTATCTTTACTGGATAACCCACAGCACTTTGCCAGGGCCAGGGGAGGAGACAGGATTCCCTTCAGATGAGGAGTCTGTGAGGACTCTATCCCTAACCAAGCACACCCAGGGGGCTCACAGGGACCTCACCAAATGCAGGGTCTCAGAGATACAAGCACTTGCTTTGGAAAATGCTACAGCTTTTCACCTCCACCAAGTCATTTCCGAATAAACTGTCAGCCATGGTCTTGGCGTTTTCATCGGCACCCCCTGGTCCCCAGCCTCCTCACCATTTGTCATTCACACCGAGGTATAATAGGAAAGCACATTTTCAGACAAGCCTCAGCATGTTCAGGGTGGGATCAACCCTCACTCCCCAAACCACAGTGGACAAAAAAATGTCTGAAGGACCTCCACCCCCAGACCCACCGACCCAAAAAGGCACACAGGAAGTTTAGCCTGAGATGTTCTGAACATTCCATGTGCCGTTTCCACCCTGCCAGCTCCTGTAGCCTTGGTGATTTGAGCACAGCAGAGGGGTTGGGGTTTACTTATTTATTTATTTATTTAAAACCCTGGTGTCTCTCACTTTCCTCCCAGGAACCTGCATGGTA
Source organism: Zapus hudsonius (assembly GCA_004024765.1). NCBI lineage: Eukaryota > Metazoa > Chordata > Mammalia > Rodentia > Dipodidae > Zapus > Zapus hudsonius. The sequence continues at coordinate 61,204 of PVHP010005206.1, read as the reverse complement.
GCTGGACCCCCACACTGGAGGGAGGCACGATCAAAGGCGGCCTGGCCAGACTTGGGAAAACACTTCCACCGCGAATGGACACACTGCCTGTCAAAGGTTATTCCCACTGCGTTGGAATAACAGCAGATCGCGTTACCCCCAGTAAGGACATGAAAGGGTGAAATCTGGCCACTGTCACCCACATACATGTTTTCCTTTCCAACACGGGCAAATGGGGGACACCGGCCAGAGAAGAACATCTTTCTTATCACTTAAGGGGGGGTGTCGGGGAAGGCGCCCCTAAGCTGGAGCCACTGTTCAATTCCTTTTAGATTTTTCTTTTCATTGAGAAACAGCTCACATTCGGTAAGACTTTCCTGTCTTGAACTTTTTTTTTTTTTTAATCCAAGCAATCACAAGCTATATTCTGTGGAAGACAAAATAACTTCGGAGGCGTAAATCTTAATGTCAGTGACAGGAAGGCTTTGGTGAGCCATTACCATAAATCTGACAAACACTAATTTGATGGGTGGCGGTATCTGTCTGCTGCACGGCCAGTCTAGACAGTCTATTGAGAAATCCTAAAACACAACTGTTTGTTCCCCGTAACACCATCTGGATGCGGCAGCGAGCGCGACCGGAGCCATTCACACATGGATCAAAGCACTTGCTAATGTTATCATGAAGTCATACACATCAAAAATTCAATCTGAGATCTCAGAGCAATTTTCCTAAGTCCTCAGTGAAGAAACCCCAGACTTAGTGCGACTCAAGCTAAGTGCATGAAGGGGGGGAAGGGGGAAAAAAAGGAACCGAATATTTAATGAGCTTCGCTTCCAGAGGAATGTTAGGCCACCCATTGTATTGGGAAAGGCTCATGTCACACTCAGTCATGGTACCCGTCAGGGAGCCCCTTTACAAAAATTGATCTGAGGACCTTTGTAATTACCTGTTTCGGCAGAGGGAGGAGGGCAGATTCATGACAAGAAGTGAAAGAAGGGATCCCAAATGCAAATCAAACATTATATTAGTCTGAACTGAAAGAAATTTTCAATATTGCGCACAATATAAGAACCCTTTCTCATTAAACTTCACTGTGGCATTAGATCAAAGAATCCAGAGCCTCCCATTGAACTTTAAATATTACAGACATAAGAGCAAGCCTGGTGTGCATAAAATAGAAACAAAGCAAAAACAGTTTTTTTGGTCCATCCTCATCCTAAAAGCTCCTGGCTGGCTGGAGTGGAACGTTGCTTTCAGAATCTAGGCTGCAGGTCAAACAGGAGGGATCTTGACTTTCCTTCTCTGGAGACTCAACAATGCAAGAGTGAATGGAGAATTGAGTCAGACAGGAATTTGGGGATAAATATGTTATTATATGAAATACATCCCTCCCAGAGTAGACCACAAGGCACTGTTGGTCCTCACCGCCCTGTGACCCGTACTGCAAGGGAGGTTAAGTTCTTAATCTACTGAGATCCACTCTAAGTAAGGCTGATAAACGTGCTCCTTGACCCACTGATATGTAACTGATCAGTAACCGAAGGAAGAACAGAGCTGAAACAGCTGAGGAATTTATTATTACTGGATTCCGAGACGCTAAGTATGTTCTGTCCCAAATCACTCAGCATAAGTTACACACAAATTCCCACCCATGTGTTTTATTTACAGAAGTTGAAACAGTTGTGTCTACATGACATGGGTTATGTAGCAAAACCAGTCAGAAATTTTATGTTTTGTTTAGCACAGATTGTGACTTCTGTGGCAAATTTCAAGTTTCTATGGTTACTATAGGCTTTGTCCCTATAAAGTAAGCACAGAAAGATAACTGAGCCAAACCCCTTCTGCTTGGCAACACACAGATGTTTCCGTCTTTCTACTTTCTACCTGCTAAAAATCTGAGGAGGTGAGATGGGAAAACACTGACATTGCATTCACTTTAAAATATTTTGAAACTTTTTTATATATATGGGGAAAAAAGCTAGATCAACTCAATCACCATTTTAGAAATCTACACATAAAGTCAGTAGACATGGGAAAAATCTCAGCACAGTTACGCCATAGTTTCTTAAAATTCAGTTCAATTGAAAAGGAAGACTTCCCCTAAAGTATTTCGTAACACAAAACATCTCAAATGGAATCTTAGTAACACATTGCTTTGGTTTCTTTAAAGAAGAAAAATTATCTACCAATTTCATCTTCCTATCCAATATGAAATCGTCCCTAAAAATATCTTAAAATAAAAATGATGCCAACTGCCAATCAACTAAGAAAGTTTCCGTTTTAAATGATCAGACTGTTATTTTATGTTCAACCTAAACTACAGAGTTAATTATTACAACATAATCTGCTCCACAAAGAAAAACAGAGAGCAGCCTATTTTTCCTTGCTGTGTGTTTTCTGAGGAATCTTAAAAAAGACAAGAAGGTAACCCACCCTCCCCCAAACAGCTCTAGGCCCTGAACTTCCAAATAAATAAAAATTGTACAGATATTGGCTATCTTGATCTACAAGTTAATTATATATACCAAGCTATCTTAGTAGAATTAAGAAGTATTCCATTAATGTGATTCGCCATAATGAGGGAATGTTACCCTAGAGAGCATTAAGGGGGGGATGCTGAGAGAAAATAAGTGGGAAGTTATAATCATTCTTGTTAACCGTTTTACATATTTATGTAGACTGTTTTCACAAATATAATTAAAAATCTATATGCTGCCTCCCTTGTTAGACTGTCTAAATTACAACTGATAATCATGTTGTCTACCAAGAATGCTTCTCTCTCAGGCTGTGGCTGTAATTTTGTAAGTTTAAAATGGGGGGAAAAAAAACCACCCAAACATTGCTTAATGTAACTAATCAAGCACTTTCAAAATTCGGCCTGGAATGAAATGTTAGTATTTGCAGTGATTTTTCTTAAAACGCTGCAGTGGAACCGTACTGCCATCTACTGGTGAGTGCTGAGTAGTGTCGGGCAGATTTCTCTGCAGGGAGACAGAAACCAACCAGCAAACTCAGATCACCTCTGACTTTTGAACAGGAGGACGACTCTTTTTTTACTTTTCCATTCAATGCTATGCCACGTGCTTTCTCTGGCTTTCTCTTCTGAGTTCTGAGATGTTAAAACCTAGAGACCCACACACTAGATAGTTCTAGTAATTCACTAGGAGCTTGCTTCTGTGATCCGCCACCTATGAGACGGACACGCACATTCGGCCAATTCTTTTCAACCCCACAAAACGTCGTGTCTTTATAAGGAAAGCAGATCATAAACCTGTCTAAGCTTGCCTAAGCAAGTGTGGGTATTTTCACTCCCACGTTCATCATATCAGAATCCATAGTGCTGTCCAGGAGACACTTTATTAGAGATCGTCATTGGCCCCAGCCTGGCTCTGCGATCCTGTCACACAGACATTCAAAGCTTCTGAGTTGGAAAGGTGCTGGGGAAGTCATAATGCAAAATGACACTGTAGACTTGACTGACCTGAACCACCAACTTAACCTTTCAGAGAAGAGTATCCCAAGGAAAAGCTCTGCAAACCTTTCCAGACACTTTCCACCAGCTCAACGGATCTTGTCTTTTGTAACTGGAGAGCAGGTGTCAGTCAGGTGGAGATAACACACCTCGAAGGTTCTTCAAGCACCTTACAGCCTGGACTCTTCTATCCACAGGCATGGACGCTGACGTCCACCCGTGGCTTTACATATGAATGCTGCAATTACGGGCTGTACATTTTAACATTTTACAGAAAAGCTGATACGTCTGGGTCTTCTTTTATATGTGTGTAGTTTTTTGTGTGTTTTAAACAGTAACCTGAAAACAGAGATTACAGACAGAAAACATGTAAATGACAGATTTTTGAAAAGGGATTTAAGTCCCCACTAACACAGCCCTTTTAGGCCATATAATTGAAGAACTCTAAAGAACCACAAAATAAACCGAAAATCCCAGACATAAAGAGATCCACTTATTAATTAAAAGCAGCTCTCTTTTGCTATTAAAATAAGGTTGGCCATGCATACTTGATCGCTACCACCGGCTCACATGAGACAGCATTCAAAACACAAGAAAGTAAAGCTGAATAGTTCTCTATGTACCCAATGGAGTTAAGTCATGTCTGCTTGCACAAAACTGTTTTGCAAAGCTGCTGAAAAGACGGAGGATGAGAAAAAGTAAAAAGCACCAGCTCTCCAGTGCTCGGCTCCTCTGAGGTAAGCAGAGTGAGGCGTGTTGTGGACAACATGAGGTGAACCAGAAAAAGGCCTAAAACGGTCCCTGTTTTAAAAACTGGAACCAGGAATCCAGACAATCAGCACAAAAGAAAGAGGCAGGGAACTAATTAAACAAATTACATATTAATTAAATACAAGTTCTTTGGCATCTTTTGTAAGTCTGGGTTTTGTTCTTAAAACCCATGAAGTCTATATCGTGCAGGTCATCAATGAGAAAAAAAAAGCAATGGTCAGAGAGAGAGAGAGAGAGAGAAGAGAGAGAGAAAAAGAAACAATGATAATCAATGATAATAGTCACTACTAACATTTTGTAAGTTAGTTTCTAAGAATTTCCAAAAATCACATTAGAAACACTGTGGCCCAAAAGTTCATTCCTCATACTAACTGTCCTTTCAAAGCCTTGAGTGAGCAGACAACAAAGTCGAGGAACTAAACCAAAAAGGGTACAATTTCCCCTCCCATATTGAATGGTCATCTCTCTGTGAGGAGAATAATCCATGGTCTCTGCTCTCTCCTCTGCAGCGACTACCGGAATGTCAGAGCACACCAGATTCACCGCTCAAAGCAGACACTTCTGTTAAAGACGACAACCGAGCACTCATAACCATATAATCATTTCAACGGGAGGGAAGGGCCCTGCCAGGCCTCGTGTGGCACACACAGGTGGGCCCTTGGCGCTGCCAGATGGGGAACACAGCTGACCATCGAGGTGCAAATGGAAGCTAGGTGACCCCACATGTGAGGGAGGCTTCTTTGCTCTACCCTCCGACATCTCCATCTTCTCTGTCTTTGCTGTGGAAGAAAGATGGGAAAATAGAAAGATGAATCTGGAGAGAACTTTCCAGAGCGGGGTCTGCACCGGCACCCACTGTATTCAGCTGTCTCTCCCAGAGTACGCCCACCCCGAGGTTTCTGTTAGACGTGTTCCATCGCCTTAAGAAACTCTGGCACGAGACTCAGATATTTCGATATTTTTCATATAGCAACAGCCCTTCACGCCAGCCCTCATTCCAGAGGACCCTGGAAACTCTGACAGCCCAGAGAGCTAGCTCCATTTACTAACAAAAGTCTGTTTGGTAATGAAATTAAACAGCAAATCCCATTCAATTTCTCTCTGAAATTAGCACTAGCCCCCAGGAAGAGATGAGACAATGCACATCACAGAATCGATTATTCTTGGTTGAGCTTGGAGAAGTACTGGTTACCAATAAACTTGTGTGGTCAGCCCAGCCTGAACAGCTCGGTGCCCTGGGGAGACCCCAGGCATGGGTACTCAGCCAAGCACCAGGGATAGACGTTCTAAGAAGGATATGTGGGCATGTCCTTAATTCTAAATGAAATTCCAGAATTTGGGTCAGTAAAAAAGAACACTGCCCCTTCTCCCAATGTGACATTTTTTTTCCTGCTGAAAAACCGGATTTCTTTCCCCAGACTAATGACCACATGGAAGAAAAGAATCTCTACGTTTTACCTTTAATCTGTACCAATGTTTGGAAATACATGAAAATTTTGTGTTCACTTTTCATTTTCTTGTTTAGTCGTGTGAAGACTCAACATATGAACCTCAAGAGTCATGGTGCGTTGAAGAGAGGCCAGGAGAAACGATGACTTTGTGATGATGGGCTTTTCCACAGGGGCTTTTCCTGGGAAGGGGTCCAGGAGAACTAACTGTCCAGAGCCCCAAACTAGGGGAAACTCACCTGGACGCACAGAGCTGAGCAGCACCGGCCGACTTGCCATTTAAAATGAAACACCAACTTCCATTCCAGGACAGACTAAGGAGCATTCCTTTGCCCTCCCGCTTCAGAAATTTTCCTTTATATTTTCCTTTCGCTCAAATTTTACTATTGAAAAACCACTGAATGAGCTGCTGCACGCGTGCGCGCACACACACACACACACACACACACACACACACACACACACATCCATAGGTACACATCTTCAAACAAGGGTTAGTGAGTCCAGCTGGTTCAAGAAAAAGCCCACCCCGAACAATTGTGCTCTTCATAAACATGAACCTCACAAAAAGAATGAGATACAAACAAACCATATTTTATAAGTACAAATAAAATTTCTGTCAAGCTTACTACAAGATCAAAAAAATTTTTTTAAGTCATGGAGGTCCAGAGTAGTAATTTTTAGGTTATATGGCTAGGAGCTCATATACAGAGAGACAGAGAGAGAGAGAGAGAGAGAGAGAGAGAGAGAGAGAGAGAGAGAGAGAGAGAGAGTTAGTTAGTTTTCTTCTAGAAGGTTGGAACAATTCAGAGCAATGGAAAGCCAAAGAAATCCTACTTGAGCCAAATAAGCATAAATAAAGTAACTTCTAGGGGCTGGAGAGATGTCTCAATGGTGAAAGGTGCTTGCTTGCAAAGTCTGGCAGCCTGGGTTTGATTCCCCAGTACCCACACAGAGACAGATGATGCCCAGGAGTAGTTGGCAGTGGCAGAGGCCTTGGTGTGCCCATTCTCTCTCTCTCTTTGTATCTCTCCCCCCCCTCTTTGCAAGTAAACAATACATAAAATACTTTAAAAAAATCAATTAAGCTGCAGTAGATGATGGACCCTGAAAAGTCAAGAGATAAAGCCGTCCTGGAGCCCGAGGAGTCCCGTGTGCCTAACGGTAACATCCATTGCTTTGCTGCCCTTTGAACAAAAGATAAAACTTAGAGAGACCACACAATTCACTGAGCCCCTTGGACGTCATTTGAACAAGTGACACTGGTTACCTTCCCCAGAGGATTTAGGAATGAACGACATCACAAAGTGCGTGTGACGGTGAGAGCCTGCACGACCCACGTGCAGTTTAGCAAATGGTCGGGCTGAGACTCGCCACATTATAAAATGATGATCTGAGCTGCCTAGTTGGACACCATGGGGTCATCACAGTGTTCCAGGGGCTGCGGGTCAGCAACAAATCAGAGCTCTGTGTGTCCAGCAGGAACCAGAAGTCATCACCTTACATGGTATTTCACTACTTGTGATGCAGGGGGAGGGCTGAGGGAGGGGCAGGGCTAAGTACTCCTTGTTCCCCAGGACAAGGGAAAAATGTTCCTTCACCCACGCATGGCATCAAGGAGATGGGAACATCCTTCCTCCTGCCTTCTCCTCCAGCTATGGCCTGGGTATAATGAGATAGGAAATGTCCCCTGGGTGTAAGGAGAGAGAACAAGTTCCCTGGGTGTGAGGAGAGCGAGGACAAGTCCCCTGGTGTAAGGAGAGAGGACAAGTCCCCAGGGAGACAACTGGTCTTTCAGTGACTGGATTGTGTCCTGAGACAGTGACTGCTGTCTGGAGAAGCCATCTGCTTTGTATAAAGTGGTCTGATGTCTTTTCACCATTATGAACACAAACTCCTGTTTTTCAAACTACTTATTTTTAATCCAAAGTTAAATCAATGTATTTAACATGTTTAAAAGAGTTAAAAATTTAACTTTTAAGATGCATAAATCAGAATTAATATTAATATTAATGTTCGTTAAAATATGGAGATTGAGACCTTGCAAGCCTTAAGACTGGCCAGCCAGGCCAAATGTGCCAACTGGGGCAATAGTGGCACATCTATTGTGGGGGAAACCAACTACTCTCTAATTGGACTGGAGGCCCCGCTACCTGGGGGGAGAGGGAGCATGCCTGGTACTGAAGGCCTAGTCAAAAACCTGTAATGGGGGACGACATGAGCCCTAGGGAGCAACACCTGCTGTTGTCTGGCTAAACTCCCAGAAAAGCACTTGTTTTTCCTTTTAAAGAGCATGCCCACGTGATAATGCTCCTCTCACTCTTGTCTAGAGAAGCTTTTTTTTAGATGGCAGTGACCACTGGGATAACACAAAAGACACCATAGTGCTGAGAAGAAGTGACAGTGGAGTGTCCAGCACTGGGTCCAGGGTCCATTGAGGAAGAAGTGGTGGAAAGATTGTAAGAGCCAAAGGAAGGGTAGGATGCTTACAACACAAACTTCTAGACACAAAACAGCCATGATGTGCATAACTTTGCTGTGCCTGATAATCCCTACACATCATGGGAGGAAAAGATAATGACACCAAAACAAAACAGAGACTAATTGAGAGGGGAGGAGATAGGGGGAGGGTGGGGAGGGAGTCGTAATGGCTTATGATCTTTGATTATGGAAACTATCAATAAAAAGTTTGAAAAATGGAGATCAAAAGGTAAAAATGAAAACCCCTCATTACAGAATATTTCCATCTCTCTAAAGTTATTAAAAGACCACAATACTTTGCAGCATTTTGAGATTCTCACTCAGAAGCGGTAATTTCATGCAATTCCAGAGGCTCTGTAGGTCAGTGCTGAGAAATGAGAGGACTTCCTGACTGACCGATGGTCGACACGAACTATTTAGACCACCAAGCATGGACTCCACTGCCCAGAGACCCGGGGCTTTCAGAGACAAGCTTTTCAGCAGCAATATCTCAACATGGGAAAATTAGACTCAATTTTAAGATTCTCAAAGATTCAAGAAAAACCCAAATAGTTTGAGTATTTACTGTGTACCTACTAAATGGGATAAAATCATCTGCAATACCATCTTCCCACAAATTCATAATCTAATGAGGCAGTATATATTAATTATAATCTTAACGGAAGGCAACATGGTCCAGGAGAGGGCAGGGGACCAGAAAAGTGTCCTGCCTGGCTGGGTGCCAGAGAAGAAGAAAGTCAGGGAAGGGTCCAGAACCAGATGTGGTCAGAGCTTCAGTTCTCTTAGGATGAAATGTGCTTGTGACCATGAAACGAAGCTCACGAAGACCCTCAGGTCAGGAGGTTAAGTCTCCCCAGGGTGGAGCTGGGAGGAGAGGCCAGGCTAAAGAGAGGTGGAGAGGCAGTTGAACGCAGGGCGATGACCATGAACAACCTGCAGACGGGGTCTGAAGAAGAGGCTGAGACCAGACAGGGACGACGGGATCACGCAGAGACAGAGCAGAGGAATGGGGTGGGGGTGGGGGGAGAACAAAAAGGAGTTTAACGGGAGGAAAGACGTGTAAGTATAATGGGGGGGTTAAGAGATCGCCTTGGACTGATCGATGGATTGGTTTCCTGCCTGTCACTCTCCCAAAGAATTTCACGTGAATACAAGAAAAAAACATATGAAAAAATATCAATAGCTACAAATCCGCATCTGGCCTTCAGAGCTTGAGGCTGGATTGTGAAACTCAAGAGGAACCTTGGGGTGAAGTTGAAAACTTGGACACCATCAATGTTAAAGTGATGGCTGTCACCACCCTTGAGGGAGGGAGGGAGGGGTGGGAAGGAGAGGGAGTTTGCATTTTTTTTATTTATAACAAGCTTTTGTTGTTGAGTTTTTTAATCAACAAGCATATACTATTACTTGAGATTTTTTTTTTTTTCGAGGTAGGGTCTCGCTCTAGCCCAGGCTGACCTGGAATTCCCTCCGTAGTCTCAGGCTGGCCCTGAACTCACAGCGATCCTCCTACCTCTGCCTCCCGAGTGCTGGGATTAAAGGCGTGTGCCACCACGCCCGGCTTTACTTGAGATTTTTTTATATATCCATATTTTAAAGAAGAAAAAAAAAAAACCCGAAGTCCAAAGATTAAAGCCACAGAGCAGCCAGCCCACGTCATAGATTCACCCCTCACCTACCCCAGCACCAGGTGGGCAGCCAGCAGGACGAACAGGGGACTGTCTCAAAGAAAGGTGGGTGACACCTGAGGAATGACACCCGACACACACACACACATCAAAATGAAGATCAGAAAAATTCACGTAACCGAAGTCCCAAAAAGGCAGCATCTGGCACACAGTAGGGACCATTACGATTTCTTATCGTCCTGCCAAGTTGGGAGAACTCAGGATGGAAGGTTCCAGCAAAAAACAGGAGAGGAGTCCGAGGCTGGAGGTCCCAGCAATGAAGGAGAGCGGCGAAGGAAGCCCTCCGCAGTCATCTGAAAGGCTCGCAGGCCTCCCGGACACACTGGGCTCGGGGATGCCAATGGCAAGGGAGGCGGTAAGAAGCAAGTCTTTGGTGACCAGGAAAGAGGCCCCGTTCGCCCAAGAGAAAGCTGGAGAAGGGGCCACCTGGCCCTGGGGCTTCGGAGGGAGCAGGAGGAGGAAATGGAGAGGCTCTGGGCTTCAGGAGAGTGTGCCATCAGGCAGGGGCAGAGCAATGACGGGAGGTCCTGGGGTCGATGAAGGGGCTGCGGGAGGGACTGACCTTGGAGAGGAGGTCACAGAAGAGGAAGAGAGGTTCAGACACGGGGCAGAGGACGGGTGGCAGAAGAGATTCAGCGCCATCGCAATGCAGCTTACCATTGGGACAAGAGCCGAGACTGTTAGCCAAGCCAGGAGAGCTGGGTTGGGGTCTGAGTGAAGAAAGACCAGACAGGAAAGGAGCCTGCTGGGGAGGCACACATCAGAGCTAAGCGCTGGGCCTCTGGGGCATTTCCCCTAGGGGTTCAGTAGCCAGGAAGGGAGGAATGGGGTGAGAAAAGGGAGGAAGAGAAAGGGCCACAGGATGTGAGCAGGGAAGGCGAGCTCAGGGGAGGCAAGCCAGGCTGAGCCCCGGGAATGGAGGGACTCTCTGGAGAGGCCGGGCATTCGTGGAACTGAAGCTGAGGTCCCCCATGATATTGCCAGAAAACCAGCTAGAGAAGTGAAGAGCCTTGAAACAACCCCAAAGAGGAGAAAACGAGACAAACAAAACCAAGTCCAACAGACTGTTCTCAAAATCTATTCAAAATCCCTTCCTTACAAATAACACTTGCATTTAGGGGCCTTTACAGAAGGTTTGGGTCATTAAGAAATTAGCATGTGGGGCTGCAGAGATGGCTCAGCGGTTAAGGCACTTGCCTCCAGTGCCTAAGGCCCCGGGTTCAATTCCCCAGGACCCACATAAGCCAGACCCACAAGGTGGTGGCCCTGGTGCATTCTCTCTCTCTCTCTCTCTCTCTCTCTCTCTCTCTCTCTCTCTCTCTCTCTCTCTCTCTGTCTGTCTCTGCTTGAAAATGAATAAATAAAATATTTTAAAAAGAAATTAGCATGTGAATGGATATGTTGGGCCCCCCAAAAACTGCCTTCTAAGTATTTATGCTTCTGCCCCTGGATGAACGCTGCTCTCACCTATGGTCAGGGGCGTTTCTTTTTGCAGGTGAGTTACTACTGGAGAGACTCAGACTCATCAAAGCACCGAGAGTCAGTGACTGTTGAGTGCTCTGCACTAAATGAAATATCTATTTATCATCTCTTCGGAGACTCGGGAAACCCTGGGGAAGAGGGGTGGGAAAGACTGTAAGAGCCACAGGACGGGGGATGGGAAGGAGGGCTTTGGAACATGAAGGGACCTTAGAGCAACCGTCCATATCTTGAGAACAGAATGTGTATAATAATACCAGACCCATCAACATTTTGCCATGAGTGATGGAGGAGGGGAAGAGAGAAATAGAAGAGGAACTAGCGAGAAAGGAAGGTCCGGCCCCTAGACTACTCATAAAGTTCACTTATCATCTACATACCATGTTCCCATGGTCTCCAGGTGACTCTAGTCAATACTGTCGAATTTGTGCGTGTAACAAGGCTTCGTGGCTGGAATTTCCCAAGAATGGAATCCTTAAAATATTTCAGATTTGGGCTGGAGAGGTGGCTCAGTGGTAAAAGGCACTTGCTTGCAAAGAGGCCCTGGTTGGATTCCCCAGGACCCATGTCAAGCCAGATGCCTAAGATGGTTAGTTTGCATCGGCAAGAGGCCTTGGTGCACCCATTCTTTCGCTCTCTCCTTGCAAAGAAGTATTTTTAAAAATATTTCAGATTTTGAAGCGCTTTAGATTCCAGGTTTGGGGATTAAGCATGCTGATTGTGTGACTTCATCCTGTCCCTCATGCTCAGGGATGCCAAGGACGGACAGGAAGAGCCCTGAACAGCCTGTCCTCCCATGTGAAGCCGACTTAACCTTTCAGATCTTCTCTTCGTCCTCCCGGGCACCACCACAAACACCTTTCAGAACATGAAGGAAAAGGCTTCGAGAGGCTGGCAAAGAAGCCAAGATCTTGAAGAGCCACAGCTCTTCACAGTGAAGTCCCGGCCAAGGGACAGGGACAGCTCTGAAGGACGGGCCCATGCCAGCCTGGCCGCTGTCTCTCACCACATAACTAGGGGCCAAGCTGCGGTGGTCTCCTTGTGTGAAACTCTAGGGAGCTCCTCTGTCCTTAGGGTGCCAAGTGACAGATGCCTGAGAGCTCTGGCCCCACCAGAAGGACTCTAAGAAGCCTTCAGTCTCGTCTGGAGGTCTGCTTCCCCATCTCCTTTAACCATTTAGAAACGAGACGTCGTGACCGTACCACCAAACATCCCACCCCCAAAACTCACTTGTTTCCTCTAGGGAGAAGCACGAGGGTACCTGAGGGGTTAATCCCACCATGGTCAGAGCTTCTCTGACAGTCAGCAGACACACATTTTCTCACCCCCCTCATTCTTCCAAGGAGTTGTCTCAGTACACTGAGCATGCTCTGAGTGATGGGCTGACTTCACCATAATGGCACACATTATGATAAGACATCAGGTTTTGTCTTTCTCCATCTTTCCCCGTCTCAACAGTTCCAAGCACCCTCAGAGTATCTTTTCCAAGCGATTTGACTGGCTAGAGCTGCCCCCTGGTGGCCACCGGGGTGAAGGACACAATTAAGATCAATTTACAAAAAAATAAAAATAAAAATTTACACACCAGACTTAGGTAGCCAAGGAAACAGAATTCACTCCATTGGAGAATTAGAAAGAGGGGGCCAACAAATGAATGAATGAATGAATGAATGAATAAAATATTTAAAAAATAAAGACACTAAGGATAGTTTCTGCGAGAAGGCAAGGAGATCTGCCCCCTTCCCCTATACACACATGCAAAACAAACTAGGTATCAAATAGCTTGCTGAATTATGAGAGACCGAGGCTAAGAGTCTCTGTACATGTATGGATCCAGTTTCTTCCAATCCAATTAGAACATTAAGGGCAGGGTACTTACAAAGTCTTGGGGTGACCCCTACCTGCAGGCAGGCTTCAGAAGAACCCAGCTGTCATGGTTTGATTCAGGTATCCCCCATAAACTTAATGTGTTCTGAATGTTGGACTGCAGCTGATGGCAGTTTTGGAATTGGAACCTTGCAACAAGAGAGCTGACTACAACAGTTTTGGTACCAACAGTGAGATCTGTCCTTGCTGCTAGTATCCTGATTTTGTGGCTTTGGCCTTCTGGAACTGAGGAATGTGGATGGTTTTGAGACCTCAGCCTAGGAGATGCCTTGCAGTGCTGTAAGTACAGCTTGATGGATTCTGGTCAGAGTTGAAAGACCTGAATGCAGTAAGAACTATGGACTGTGAGGTTTGGTTTATGAGGGTGAGGAAGAACTCTGTCAGGACTGGTCTAGAAGCAGTAAGAGGCTTGCTGTGTTCTGCCTGCCTGTGTTCTGAGAACTTGTGCAGGGTTGCATTGCATAAAAATGGACTGGTGTGAGCAGATGGAGAGGGCTCAGAAAGAAATGAAATCTTTCCAAAACTGCTGCCCATTCAGCTGAAATTGTTTGAGAGACGGCAACCACTGAGATTGGGCCAGGTGATCTGCATTGGGACAGCAGGAAGAATGCAGACTCTTTTGAAGTAGGGGGCCTGAATGCTTAAGGAGGTTTCCTGTTCTCCAAAGTTGGCTCTGTTCCCCCCTGGATTAACAAATTGGTAGACCACATGGTACTATGGAGTATAACAAATGCAAGAAGAGAGGGTCATTGGATTTGCAGCACCGTTTTGTTTTTGGAAATGGCCATGGGCAGTGTAAAGCAGGTGCGTTGGGTTACCTGTGTGGAGGCCTGATGGAGCTATGAGGATAAACCGTGGGTTGCAGTGGAGACCCAGTGAAATGCCAGGACTATGAATGGCTGACAAGGGGAGCTGCCAGCACCAGATGAAATTTCCACGGAATATGAATAGCCAAGCTGGAGGGGTGGACTTGGAACTCCAGAGTGAATTATTGGACTTAGAGTTGGAGTTAGAGTTTGATGTTTGCCCTGTTTGCTTTAAATCTTGTATTGGTTCAACTTGTCTTTGCCATGCCCAACGCCCTACTTAGCAGTATGAATGTTCTGTGCCATTATGGGTTTTTTGGTTTGTTTGCTTTTTGTTTTGTTTTTCTTTGGTAATATGGCTCAGTTGAAAGACCTTGGGTTATGGAGATGATTAAATATCATTGGGATGGATAAAAACTGGGAACTTTTGGAGTTGAGCTGAATGCATTGCATTTTACATTGTGTATGGTTATCATTTTATGGGGGCCAGGGGTGGACTGTAGTTGGTTTGATCCAGGTGTCCCCCATAAACTTAACCTGCTCTGGATGCTTGATCCCCAGCTGATGGCAGTTTTGGAACTTGAACCTTGTTGGAGGTGTGTTGTTGGGGGTGGGCTTATGGGGGTTATAAGCCAGCTTCCCCTTGCCAGTGTTTGGCACAGCTTCCTGCTGCTGTTTGCAGGGCTGTGACGGAGGTGATGTCCACCCTCTGCTCATGCCATTGTTTTCCCTGCCAGGACGGAGTCTCCTCTCGAGTCTGTTAAACAAAATAAACCCATTCTCCCACAAGCTCCTTTTGGTCAGGTTCTTTTTTGTGCAGCAACGAGAAAGCCGACTACAACAGCAGCTAAGACTTTGTCTCTAAGGATGTGTCCAAAGTCCACCTGGATGACAATCAGATCCCACCACAGACCTACTGGATCCAAATCTCATGAGGTGAGCCTTGTCTATCACAGCTTCCCAAAGGTTTCGGGACAGTTACTGCAATGGAAGGGAAAGGCGGCTTAAGAACTATGTGAGGACCTTCTGCACTGGGGCCAGGGTCACATCAACAAGGACTGAGCTTCAGAAAAAGCCAGTGAGATTTACATCACAAAGAAAAGGACCTGGTGGGGAAAGGACCACCAAGCCTGGAAGCTGGTTGAAAGATAGTTCTCTCTACTTAGTAGGAGGTCTTCTCTAATGGACCCCCCCAACACACACACACCCAAACCGTACAGACAGCAGCAGTGGAACGTGGATGTGGGGGAGAGAGACACCTACCAGTCGTTTTTATTTCCGCTGCCTTCTCCCAAGAAATGAATTACTGATGGGGAGACACTTCTCAGGGTCATTTGATGAGTTCTTCTCCCCTCCCCCCATACCCATGAGCAAAACAGAACAGGTATCTAAGGCCTAAATAGCTCTTGGCAGCAAAAGAAGTCCTGCACTCAAAGCTGTAGGCTCAGTGGGTCCTTCAATGGCACTCGGTGGGTCCTTCCTACCTTGTCTCGGAAGGCTGCGCGGCCACACCCACCCCACAGGGTTCCCTTCTTGTCCAACTGCAGCACCCACTCCTGCTGTAGTCGTCTTCTCGTTGCTGGGACGAAACACCTGACCCAAAGCAGCTGCAGCTGCGTCTCAGGGGGAGTTCCATCAAGGCATGAGAGCATGGCAGAGCAGAGGTGGGCATCACATCTCATCACAGCAGCAGGGAGGGACAGCAAGACGGGGCTTGAGCTGTGATGGTTTGATCGAGGTGCCCCCCACAAACATATGTGTTCTGAATGCTTGGTCCCCAGCTGATGGCTGTTGTTGGGGGCGGGCTTCTGGGGGTCACAGCCAGCTTCCCCTGGCCAGTGTTGGGCACACTCTCCTGCTGCTGTTGTCCACCTGATGCTGGCCAGGAAGTGATGTCAACCCTCTGCTCATGCCGTCGTTTTCCCTGCCATCATGGAGCTTCCCCTGGAGTCTGAACACCAACATAAACTTATTCCTCCCACAAGCTGCCTCTGGTCGGGTTCTCTGTGGCAGCAACGAGAAGAATGACGACAACAGGCTGTGACACCCAAGGGCGTATCCCAAGAGACCCACCTCCTCCAGGAAGACTCCACCAGCTGGGGACAGAAGAGGAGGGAGGCTCGGGAGGACACTTCACATTCAAAGTACCACAACTATGAAGGCCACTATCTTAATGACAATTAATGACTATGATTGCTTTGTATTAATGGTAGTCTCCGGGTGTCTAGGTTTAAGAATTCTGGCAAATTTGCACTGAGAGTTGTTAACACAGGAAGTTGAAAATAAAATTATACACCTGAGCTTCCGGTTTGTGTACAAAGAGAAGAATTAAATGCACCCTCTTTAAGATCATGGAAGCCAGAAGAAATTTCTATTGTCTGAAGAACCACCACCTCACTTCACCCAAGAAAATTCAGAGGATAAAATACAATATGAATATGATCAACTTATCTTCTGATGTCATGTCTTAAGATCTAAGAAAATACATCAACTCTTACTGAGACTGTGAAAGTGAACTTGAGAACACAAAAGACTTCCTTCTTAAATTCTTATGAGTTCACTATGCATCAGCTATCCAGTCTCCTTAAACTATGTTTCATTTACCGAGTAATTATAATTTTAAATACTCAGAAACATTAACTGATGGAGAAAGTTCGGATAATTATCAGCCTAACCTCCAGACATTAAGCCTCTCAAATCACACCCAGCCATTCAAAGACCTTCACTGGATCAGAAAAGAGAGCCCGTAGCTGGGGTATACCTTTTTTTAACTTTGCACGTTAAGACGTTTTGCATACTAAGATTAAGAATTTAATTCTAATTTGACACATGGATACATTTAAAAAGATAAAGTTACAGAACAATAAGTAGCACGGTCCAATTTATGTGTTAGCAGCATACAGGTATATTCAGGCTTCAGACAGCCTACACATGTTAACTGAAAGTAAATATTAACATTATTGGGCTGGAGAGATGGCTCAGCGGTTAAGGCACTTGCCTCCAGTGCCTAAGGCCCCCGGTTCAATTCCCCAGTGCCCACATAGGCCAGACCCACAAAGTGGTGGCCCTGGTGCGCGCTCTCTCTCTCTCTCCTTCTGTATCTCTGCTTGAAAATGAATAAATATTTTTAAAAATAATAATAAATTAAAAA
Source organism: Zapus hudsonius (assembly GCA_004024765.1). Classification (NCBI taxonomy): domain Eukaryota; kingdom Metazoa; phylum Chordata; class Mammalia; order Rodentia; family Dipodidae; genus Zapus; species Zapus hudsonius. The sequence continues at coordinate 44,039 of PVHP010005206.1, read as the reverse complement.
TTGAAAATATTTATAAAAAAAGTATTAACATTTAAGGGAGGGGAAATGCGTTAGCAGAAAATGTCATTGGAGAACAATTAACTCACAGCTACAGTGTTCGTCATGAGCATTTTTAATTGAAAATAACGAGCTAGGAACAAGGACCTTAATGAGTTACAAACATAATTATTCCTGGTGAAATACTCCTTTAAAAATTTTGAGTAACAACAGAAAATTTTATCTAGCCTTTTGGTTTTGAAATCACCAAACAGGTATCTGGCAGAGGAATTTTAATGTTGTGTCTAACCTCCTCCTCCTCCTCTCTGCCACACTTCCCCCTGGCAGAGATGGTACTCCAGCCAACAGCTGCTGCCTGACCAGCTGACAACTGGTCCTTTGCTTGGATTCGTGAGGAGCTGAGACGCTGTCGTGGTTACTTCTTCCAGCTTTGAACGTCTGAGGTTTCAACTCCAAGGCTGGCCTCTGGGACAGCGCTGGCCTAAGAACCCGCGGTGTTGCGGGGCTGCGGCCACCAGAGGGCGCAGTCTGCAGCTCTAATCAGAGCCCGAGGCCCTGGAGAGCTTGGGCGTCTGTCCTTCCTTCCTGAACACAGTCCCAGGCTGGCCAAGCTAAGTCTCTGTTGTCACTGCTCCCATGAGAAGCCCTGGTCTGTAATGTGTCAAAGCGTCCCTCTCCGGCCATATGCTGGCCCCTGGCTACAGCCATCAAGACAAGCTTATCTTCTTCAAGTCATTAAAACTCTTTCCTCTCTGATCTTACCTTGTTAAACTTTTTTTCTGGACAATTCTCATGCGGGTTCTGATCCCATTTTTTAACCTCTAATTGCTGTTTATGTTTAGAAGTTTGTTTCATTTTACTACAGTGTTCAGCAACTTCTTGGTTAACTAAATTATACCAAGCAAAATTAAATCTCGTGTTTCTCTGAATCCAGGCAGGAAAGGTTTAAAATTCGAGATAAAAGAGAGAAATGCATGGACTATGGTACAACCGGGGAACGCTGAAGTCGTGTCTTGTATGTTAAGTCACATGGGGAGCACCATATAAGGCTTCCTAAACACCTGGTCTGGTCCAGGACACAAGCCTTGGCGTCCCCATGTGTGAGGGAGGTGCCCAGATAAAAGAAAGCAAGCCATGCTTTGGAGTTTCTCTCAATAGTCACCAGAAGACATATTCTTACTTAATATTACCCCCAACCTCTAAATCCAGGAAGAAAGAATATCAGTTTTATCACACTGGCATGCCTTTTCAAGATCATGGAAACAAATTATATGAATTTTTATTGAAATAAGAATAAAATTTTGGGCTGGAGAGACGGCTCAGACGTTAAGGCACTTGCCTCCAGTGCCTAAGGCCCTGGGTTCAATTCCCCAGGACCCACATAAGCCAGACCCACAAGGTGGTGGCCCTGGTGTTCTCTCTCTGTCTCTCCCTCTCCCTCTCTCTCTGTATCTCTGCTTGAAAATGAATAAATAAAATATATTTAAAAAATAAAAAAAAATAAAGTCTTACAGCCGGGCATGGTGGCACACACCTTTAAACCCAGCGCTGGGAGGCAGAGGTAGGAGGATCGTGGTGAGTTCAAGGCCACCCTGACTACATAGTGAATTCCAGGTCAGCCTGGACTACAGCGAGACCCTACCTCGAAAAACCAAAAAAAGAATAAAGTCTTACAAATAAGGTGCCAAAATAAAAGCAGACTTACAAGTGTGTGAAAAATGAACAAAAGGATTTTAGAAATAGTAAAACAGAAAAAAAGGGCAGTGTTTTTTTTCTTGGGGGGAGAAATGTAGGAAAGATTACGTAACTCATCAAACTCAAATGAGAGTGAGGTCCACAAAAAGACCCCAGTGGTTGACATTAATGACCTTTCTTAAGAGTAGAATCTGTGCCTTGGCCATCCCCTGCCCACCCCACCCTGACCCAGAAGAGCAAAAACTGGGGAAGGTCTCCACTAAAACCCTGTCCTTTCCTGGAGGATCCATATGGAACCTTGCAGAGAATGATGGGATGAACAAGTGACCCATAGCCACAGCCAATCAGTCAACACAGGCTAAGCCAGAGAGACAGAAACCAACAATTTTCGACACAAAGACCCTTAAACTCACAACATTAAAGCAGCCTTAATACTCACCCACCACGACTCAGGGAACTGAGCGGAAGAGGGGGCAGAAAGATTGTGAGAGCCATGGTGGGGGAGAATATCAGAGGCATGGCACCCCTCAGTAACAACACACTTGGGCCAGGAGGACCTGGCTGAATACTAGGCTATCCATGATTCCCTGACCCAAGGACTGATCCAGATGACCCATGGAGGAGGATGTCCAGCTGATGGGGGATGGGGAGGAGGGGCAATGGGGAACTGGGGATAACAACTCATTGTTTGCCTATTAAATGTAACTCATGAATTAAAAAAAAAAAAAACCCTGTCCTAAATACGCACAGGGTCACAGTAGCAAGACTCCAGTCGAGAAAGCAGGGCCACCGAAAAGCCGAGTGTGCCCCTTAGAAGAGATGCCCAATGTGCCCAGCCCAATTCTGAGCAAAGTGAGACCCGATGGACTGTAAGCAAGCCAGCTACACCTGACTGCAGCATCCGGAAAGCCTCCAGGGTCTCCTGGAAGTGAACCTGGAATGTTCCTTCCCCACAGCACAGCTCAAACTCCACTCGAGGAGGTGACAACTACACTTGGCTGTCACTTGCTCTCACAAGGAATCCATGGCTGACTCTCCTTTTTGTGCCTTTCACTCCCCCCGTGTTGAAAGCACTGAAAACATCAGAACGTGACACAATTAAAATATTATCGGGCTGGAGAGATGGCTCAGCAGTTAAGGCACTTGCCTCCAGTGCCTAAGGCCCCGGGTTCAATTCTCCAGGACCCACATGGGCCAGACCCACAAGATGGTGGCCCTGGTGTTTTCTCTCTCTCTCTCTCTCTGCTTGAAAATGAATAAATAAAATATTTAAAAAATTAAAAAAAAAATTATCAAAACAATGCGCTCCCAGCTCAAGCCTAGATAGACACTGTGAGGGGCATGTGAGAAGCATATGTGGGAACTGATGATGAAGAAGGGCTTATGTAAATTGTTATTTTCAAATAGTAGTGCAGAGGGTTATTGAGAAAGTCTCTGTGACACGAAACTGTAAATAATACCCAAGGTAAAAATAAACATTCACAAAGACCCCAAGCTGAGGGGCTGGGAGGTGGCTCAGCAGGCCGAGCAGGGGCGAGGACCCAGGTCAGTTCCCAGCATCAATGATACAAACAAGCAAACAAGAGCCAGGCACCCCCCCCCCATGTCTGTCATCCAGGCAGGAACAGGAGGGTTGCTGGGCTTCCTGATCAGTCGGTCTAAGCAAGAAAATGGGGGGCTCCAGATTCAATGAGAGACTCTTTTTAAAATATTTTATTTATTGGGAAGATAGACATAGATGAGATAGATAGATAGATAGATAGATAGATAGATAGATAGATAGATACACACATACATACATACAGGGGGGGGGGATATGAATGGGCATGCATGCCAGGGCCTCCGGCCACTGCAAACGAGCTCCAGGCGATGCACCACTCTGTGACCTGACTTTATGTAGGTTCTGTTTGGTAAGAAAGTACCTTTAACCACTGAGCAATCTCTCCAGCCCCAAGAGACTTTTTTAAAAGGAAATAAGGCAGAAGAGAGACACATAAAGAGCTCACCCAATGTCTTCCTCTGACCTCCACATGGGGAATGCACACCTGCACACACACACACACACACACACACACACACACACACACACACACACTACATTTTGAAATCTGGAACAACAAACATACACCATTTTAAAGATTTGCCACTTTAGCTGCTTCGGAGAAAGGGGGGCGATCCTTCATATAGTCTGCCTTGGCTATGCTACACCTCCATGACAGACTTTTCTAGAACTGGTCACTATGCCCTGTGTGGCTAAGACAGCAACCCCAGCAGGGAAACAGGTGTCTGGCTTGACCAGAAGAGCCGGGCAACAGCTACATTCCAGACAGCTGGCTCGGAAATCAACCCCAACTGGATTATAACTTTAAATGTGAACGAATGAAACTATGTGAGTGCCAGGGGACATCTAAAAGAATAATTCTGAAGTTGGAACATTCTGGCGGTGGGGTTGGGGCCTCGGAGGACGGCAGGCAGTACCTGACTGAGCTTTCCACATCGCTCTCCCCCACACTTCCCGCCTCACCCCTCATGTAACAAAGCTGAAAACAAAATGGAGCGGAGGGAGAGAGAATAGTAGTGAACTCAGGTTCAGGACTCAGTGACCCTTGGAGCCCTGGAGGTACTGTGTGTGACCCCAGAATTGCCAGCTGCCCTTGACCCGAAGCCTGGCCCTAGATACGGAATTATACATGGCAGGGGCAGCAAAGAGAAGACCTGCCAGCCAGCGCCCCCTCCTGACGTGTAGAACAAACCTAAAGTGCAAGACCCTGTGACCTTGAGTCTCAACAGGTGGGTGTCCCACACCTCCCACATTTCCTACGAAGACCTGGATTTTAGGCCACGGGCACGAGAATTTGCGATTTTTCTCCAAAGCTGTCTTAACTTTCAGGCTGTGTATCTCCTCATCCATGTGTGTAGGCAACAACACTGACAGGATCACGTGACTGTTAATGCCATCCTCAGATAATAACTCCCAACAAGTGGCAGGATAATGGTATTATTCTATAATTTGCCGCCTTCTAAATAAGGCACAGAGTACAATTCAACTTTTTGCTATGACTCAAATACAGTCGAGCATGGGTCCTTTCAAAATAAGCAATTATATAATTTCATGTCAAATTAGATTCTCTGTCTAATAGAGACATGTGCAGACAAGCTCCCCAGCAAACATCTAAGCTTAGAAAAAGTGAGCCTGGCTGGGAATATATATTAGTAGTAAGCAGAGCATTTGCCTGGTACATGTGAGGCCCTAAGTAATGTCCCCCATCCCCCGCCAAAAAAAGAAAGAGAGAGAGAGGTAAGCACACCTTGAAATCGAGAAAAAGAAACATTTAAATTTGTCCACATTCAAGATGTCAAGCTGTCCCAGAAAGTGTCATCATTGGGGGGGGGGGGGTGTGAGGCACTGTCAACACTGCCAATATCAGAGACAGATGAGGCGATCGTTTTGGGTCTGTACTATTTTTGTGACTAATCTTAGTATCAGTGTCACAAAGATTTTAACAGAAGTAAAGGAGCATGCCCGGAACAGCCTCAAGCACATAGGACAGGAGTCACCGCTCTCTCGCTCTCTCTCTCTCTCCCCCTCTCTCCCCCTCTCTCTCTGCACATGTGCACATGAACGCGCGTATGTCTTGCTGCCTCTTCGATCATTCTAGCTCTCCTCTCAGTCCTGTTTGTCAGGCTGAGGCCGAGTCAGCTGGTGTGTGGGCCGCTTCTTGTTATTCCTTGCAGTTCAGGTTCTAAAACCCGGCGTGCAGAGCTCGCCTCTGGGTTTCACTCAGTCCCATCAGGCTTCCAAGAACAAATGCTAGCTGGCCGTGAGAGGACAGAAGACACGCATGCCTCCCAGGCCTGGACAGGACTGACAGTGTGAGCCACAGCTAAAAGTAGAAGGTGGCTCTCGTCCCCCACCATTTGACAGACAGGATATTCACAAGGGAATATTAAAAAGAAAAGCAATTTCCACTTCTATTATTCCTTGGCTTAGGAAAACAGCAGAGTTCATCCAAGCTGCTGTGTTTCTGGAAGCACCTGAACTTGGCCCAAACCCCTGGATCCTGGATCCTGGATCCTGGGCTTCCTTCTGCCCATAAGCCTGCCGAGGGCTCAGCAGCACCCAGGCACATACAGCCTGGGTTTCAGTACCTTGGATACAGACTCCGTGAATCCTGGGCCGGACCCAGCCTTTACAGCATCTGTGGCATGAGACTCACGGAGAGCACTTCGAAAAGGTCCTGGCCCCAACCTTCGCTCCAATCTGGGAAGACTGCTATGAAGTTCTATTTCTCCATTAGTTTGCATGGGGATGGGGCAGGGGAGACACGGAGACCTTCCATTATGGTCCAGGAAAGCCTGTGTGACCACATGGTGGAATGCTCTTGTCTCCTGGCATTAACACCGAGTGCTCTGACCATGGGCCCTGCCAGATGAGACCCGCGGCCCACATCAGGGGACCTTTCCTGTGCCTGGGCTGGGGTCCCTGTACCCCTCCGTCCTGCCGTGGAATATACACCCGGGTGAAATTCTCCTGAAGAGATACGAACAAAGGACACAGGAATGATCCAATCCCAGCACGGGTGAGACAGTGGGTTTAACTGGGGTTACTTACAGGAGCCTGACTAGTTGTGGGGTTCCACCATCAAATGTGTTGTTGAAACCCCAGCACTCCTTGTGATGATTGTCCCCCTGCAGAACGAGGCTGCCTCGTGAGCCAGGACAGTCCATCCTGTTTTGAAGCTCCAAGTCTATCCTGAACCATGGCTCTTGGAAGGCAGAGTGGAGGAGGGGAAGTGGATCTCAGGAGCTGCTAACTTGGGAAAGAAATTCCACGCCTCCTGTTGGATGGAATTTACATGGCTGGGAGGGTAAGCGGTCAGGTAATAATAATGCTGATAGCAGTCGTGGTAATAAGTATTCATGGAAGATATCTTTATAGTCTAGACTCATCTGGCAAAGGCCCTCGACTGACCATGAACTCAGTCTCTATGGTCTGGCTGGGGATGAGCCCAGCCCCATCTCCGGAAGGCCTGGCCAATCACAGCCCATCATAGACTCCTCACTTCCAACCTCAGGAGCGGTTCATGCACGGACACATCATCTTAGCCAGGACAGCCAGTGGAATTGGAACGAGTGAGAAAAAATGTTTCCTTGGAAGGGGCTGCTGAGGCCAGGCTGCAAAGGCCGAGCTTCTGGCAGCCATACTGGACCCAGGAGTGTGAGAGTTTCAGACAAGCTCCATAGACCTCCTCCCCTTGAGTGGGAGGGGTCTCTAGCCAGAGCCCAAACCTAGATGCTAAGGCTGATTGGTCAGGTATAGACCAATCAGCTGTCTCTCTGACTTACCTGGGGAAAGGTTTAACAACCTTCCCTGAAACAAAGCCCAGTCAGTCTCTTCTTCCACATGGCATCCTAGAAGGACTTTCATTTTCCAGGTCATTTTCAGGGGGGGGGGGGAGCTCAAGATCTCCCCACATGAACCTTTTTTTCCCATGATGGGAACCCTCTGTTATGTTTTCTTTTCCTGCCTGTTTAGTTAAACAGCATAGATTTTGGCTAAAACCTCTCCCACGTGTTCTCCCCACACTGGTGGCTGGAGAACTCTGTAACTCCCCATGTTCCCTTAAATAAAGTCTCCCGCTATACCTTAATATCTGGTTGTATCTAATTTTAATTCTTTAACTTTGTAGACAAGAATTCGGGTACTCCTTAAATTTTGAGGTCCATTCAAATTTTTGCTGGGTGTTATCTAAATTCTAATCCTGGGCTCGCCCCGCTGCAGGAGGGGAGACCAGACCTAGATAGCAAGTCAGTAGAGCATCAAAAAAGAGAGGAAGGGTCAGCTTTAGAGGTGCCATTTATGCCCCTGAAGCAAGAGCTGCTGGAAGCGACACCCACCTTTCTCTTAGGCCAGTTTGCAGTTTGGGACTGCAACCAAGGGTTCAAAATAATATACTTCCTGTTAAGATTATGTGGTGCTTTGAACGTAGCCTGGGGTGTTTGTGGTTGAATGTCCTGCTGGGTTCCCAGCTTGGGGAGCATCTGAGAGGTGAAGCCTTGTAGCAGGAGGGGCTTTGCTGGGGACAGGCCTTAGGGTTGAGGAGTCCAGCCTGAAGTGTGTTCAGAGCCAACGCATGCTCTGTTCTCTTGCTCTCTGCTGCGGATGCATGATGGGCTCAGCCTTCTGCTTCCTCTGCCATGAGGAAGCTTCCCCTGGATTCTGCAAGCCTGAAACAAATCCTTTCCTCCATCAGCTGCTTCTGGTCTGGTGTTTGTGCCAATAAGGATAAGATAACTGCTAACCCTTACAGCCCTCATGAAGAAAAAGGAATTGCTTTGCTCAGACCTTTCCCGTAAGCTAACTAAAGTGTCCCGGTGCAAATCTCAGATGAGCACAGACTTAACGAAGTTCCTGGCTGACATATCCAGTTGCACCTCGCAGCATGAGAAAGGTCTTGATCACGGCCAAGGCTGAGCACTGGGCTTCTAAGTATTCTTCCTGAGCAGGTGGTTACGTGTGAGAGCAGAATTGCCAGCTGCCAACTCTAGAATGCCTTTGACCCTAAGCCTGGCCCTGGATACGGAATGGTACATGGCAGGGGCAACAAAGAGAAGACCCATCACTGCTGAGGAGGCTGCCAGCCAGCGCCTCAGGAACAGGCAGGGTCACAGACTGAAGGGACAGGTGGCATTTCCGTGAAGGCATTATCCGTGTCAGGAAACGGTCATGGGAATCTCTCTGGAGAACACATGCCAAAGAATCCCTGGAAATATGATACCAACCCTAGATTAGAGCCTTTTACAAATAGTCATCTAGGAGATCTCAAAAGGCTGTTATTTGTACAAATGCAATGCGTTGAAGCCGACAAGCGGAAATTATCCACACTTTTCTCTCCTTTAAAGCCTTGCAAATGTGGGAAACAAGGGATTCCCTTGCAAATGGAGGCTACAGGAGAATCCTGTACTAAGTTGTAGTGCAAGCAGAAGAGCTAGGGTGGTGACTGACAGCCCAGTGTTATGTTATAATACTAAATGCAGATGCTTCCAGAGACCAGAGAAGACCACCCACAGAGGAGCAGGGACTGGTGACAGAGATGAACCGAAGGGCAAGGGTCTTAGCCAGAGTCACTCACAGAGAGCCTCCCCACGGTCCTGTTTTCCAAAGAAGCCAGAAAACTGTGACTTTCTTTCCTTCCTTTTTTTCTTTCTTTCTTGCATGTGTGTGTACTGTGGTATGGTGTGGTGGGAGGAACTGTGCGTGTGTATGTGTGCATATGTATATGTGTGTGCATGCGTGTGTGCATGTGTGTATGTGATGTGTGTGCATGTGTATGTGTGTGTGCATGTGTGTGTGCGTGCATGTGTATGTGTGTATGGTGTGTATGTGTGTGCATGTGTGTGTCCGTGTGTGCATGCATGTGTGCATGTGTGTATGTGTGGTATGTGTGCGTGCATGTGTGTGTGCATGTGTATGTGTGTGTGTGCCTGTATGTGTGCGTGTATGTGTGCATGCATGCGTGTGTGCATGTGTGTTTGTGCACATGTACGTGCCCAGGTTCACTCACCTGCAGTGGCAGCTCCGCTCAGTTGTCACCTGTTCTTACTGGAGCCTGTCTGTTATTTTTCATCAACCCCCACAATTCTCTGGTCTCAAAGGACTGTGGCCACACCCAGTCCTGGAGATCCAATGCACCCGTCTCGGGCCTCCTCAGACCCGCAAGCTTGCACAGGAAGGGCTCTTAACCACTGAGCCATCTCTCTAATCTTGAAAACTGGCACTTTCTATGAAACCTGTAGACCTAGAAACATGTGACCCAGGAGGCCTTGACTACAATTTCTTAAAATTTGCTGTCAGTATTTGAAATCAGGACATTTCACACAAAATTTCTCGGGTGATTACTGCCTCAGTCTATAATGTGAGTGAGAGACGGACCACCTGGTGTGGGCAGAAACCAGGGCAAAGAGCCAAGAGCAGGCCTGAACCTCTCTCTTGAAGCATAGACCAGACATCTGCCCTCTCTGGGCCTTGGTTTACATAGAACGACACACGGAGAATAAGTGATTATAAAAATTCCCTCAAGATTGCAGTTGTTTTCACTCCATGAGAATTCCCATAATTCTTTTATGCTGTAAGAACTCACGCAAGGGAAGACACAATGTCGCTGGCATTTCGTGATGTACAAGAGTTTCCAAGAGAAGCGGCCACCAGCTCTTGCACTGTCCATACAGGGGAACGGGACAGATCTGTCTAAAATAACTGACAAGCCAGTGCACTTCAGAGCCTGCATAACTGTAACTTCATGAGCTTTGATGAAATTTTTCACGTCAAGCATCATTACAGAAAGACACACCCAAACCCAACAGTCCCATAATCACTGAAAGAAAGGGTCTTTATCTCGAAGGGAAGATGGAATAGAACGACTGACAAAATTAATGTGTTTTGATACCACTCCCTAAAACACGGGATAGGGATTTTCTCCCATCTACACCCAAAAGTTGAAAAAGGAAAGGCTGAGATCATGAAATCAAATACAATAAAGTTCAAGCTAGAAAATAATCTGTAAAGGCAGCTATGCCGCCGCTTCCTGCTTTTAGACACAGCTCGGGTTTTAATCAGAACTGCAATGTGACTGAAAGGCCCTGGCAGCTGAGTCCAGAGCGACGCTATCTGCCACCATCCAGGGATGCCCCTCCCCATCACTTCCCCAGTAATGACTTCTGGTCCCACATCACTGAAACAAAGAAAAAGGCAGCCACAAAAACATCATCAGAAGGTTAATCATCATCACTAATTACAAGCTAGAGCCCTGCTGTTGTTTTCAGCTTAAGTTTTTTTTTTTTTCATTTTCTCCATTTTAATTTAATATAGTACTGGCGGTCTTAGCTAGAGTAATAAGAGACAAATAAAAGGAAAAGAGGAAGTTAAACTATTGCTATTTGCAAATGATGTGATTCCATACATAAGGAAACCTAAAGACTGTATCAAAAAACTGTTAGAGCTGGCTCTCATGAGAGTAGAAGGATTTACAATTAACACACAGAGTTCATTAGCCTTTCTATATACCAATAACTACACTTCCATTTAAAATTGTCTCAAAAATACCTTGGAGTAAATCTAACCATGGAAGTGAAGGATATCTGATATTGAAACATTAAACCACCTAAGACAAAAATTAAAGACGAAAACAGGAAGTAGAAAGATGCCCCTGGTCATGGATCGAGTCTTGTGGCCCAACAGTTGCTGTTCTCAACAGCGCAGCTCAAGAGGAAAAGCTGGAAGAAAATGGTAATCCTAACTGAGCTTTAAGTTTCATGTCGATATCAGTCAGCTTAAGTGTTTTTAAAAATATTTTATTTATTTATTTGCAAGGCGAGAGAAAGAGACAGAAAGAGAGAGAGAGAGAGAGAGAGAGAGAGAGAGAGAGAGAGAGAGAGAGAGAGAAAAGAACACACCACTGCAAACCAACTCCAGATGCATGCACCACTCTGTGCATCTGGCTTTTATGTGGGAACTGGGGAATTGAACTCATGTCGTTAGGTTTTACAGGCAAGTGCCTTAACTGCTAAGCCATCGCTCCAGCCCCAGTTAGCTTAAGTTTTTTAAAGCTTAAGTTTTTTAAATTAAAAGTATAATTTGAATTGCAATACTATTTTTCAGTGGACCTGGTATCTAAAATGAATAAAGGAAAAAGTCTAACAATGTCCCCAAGTAGATTTTCTTTAAGAACCTCAGGTTAGATTCAGTAGAAAAATATCCTTCCTAGGAATAACTGTGTTTAAAACTGCCTTTCATCACTTCTGGTCCTCTTTCTAAATCTAAGATTGTATCTCATTCTTTTATTTACTCTCTCGAAAGGCCTTTAAAAGAAGTCTTTAGGAACACCGCCTGACATTTGTCAGCGATGGTCTAACGCAGGACTCAGAAGACTAAGGAAGGAGGATCCTGCATCCACGATGTGAGGCCTGTCTCCCAAGAAAAGCTGGATGATAGAAGGAATTGGTAGTTAGCAATATGCAATGAGCAGTCAGTGGATCTTAAAAGGAATTATCTAAAATAACCCTTAATTAATTATTTCTTCATTAATTAGTCTACCTAATTGGTGAGCTTTAGGTACAGTGAGAGACCCTGTCTCAGAAAACAAGGTGGAGAGTGATTGAGGACACTTGACCTCTGACCTTCATATGCATGTGTTCTTGCACTTGTACACACACATAAACATATGTGTGCACACCACACACACACACACACACACACATGTAAAAGAACTTGGGAAAAATGAGCAAGACATTCTGAGCTAGTAAAATCCTAAGTGTGACCATCATTTAAAGAGGAAATCAGATGATTAACAAGAGGACTGAGGCATGGTGGTCTGGATTCGGGGCCTGATTTCCAAATAACTCCTTTCTGATAGCGCTGTATCCAATTCATGTGACATTTAAAACAGGCCGAAGGGATGGACAGCACTGCACCCCTTTGTCGGGTCATCGTTACACCTACCCAGGGTAGGTGGGATTGAGAGAGTTCTCAGCCTAAATCCCCTGGGACATAGGGCAATGTCCCAGAAACATGGGTGTGCCCTAGAAAGCTGAAAGATTCTTTGATGGAGCATTTTTCTGAGCATGTCTTCTCGTTTTAATATTCATTCAAATTTAACATGCTCCCAAATCCAGAAAGATGTTGACTAAGTGTTTAGAAACGACAAAGATGGGTATCATTTTAGCATTGTGATATTTATCTTTTCAAATTAAGATGTTTTGACCAAGATAAGCTCCACAAATAAGATCAAACCTCAACACACTGGTCTCGTCGGCATGGTCCTCTAGCCAGCTCGTGTACATCCAGCATCACTACCGCCTTTCAGATGGCACCCCGAGTCTCCCGCTCCGTAGCCTCGCCTCTGCTACAGGCTTCAGACTCCCCCTCCTATTGCAGAAATCCACACAGGCATCCCATTGGGCAAGCCTCAAGTTCAAAACCGCAAACATGTTCTCTTCCTAGTCTGCACATCAGTTCACAGCACCACTGAGTCACACTGGGGAAGGCACCAGTCAGGACTCATTCAGACCCTTGACAGAAAACATGCTAGATCGTGTGTACCTCTTCAATTGCCCATTCCTCCTCTCTCTGTGCTACTATCAAAGTTCAGGTAACGTCGTCTTTCATTCATATGCTAGCACCCAGCTGTGGACACTCGTGAAAATTTAACTTTTTACAGTCATCTGTAAAGGACAGTTGTGTGCTTGAATACACTCCATATATAGATGTGTGACAGTATACACAGTGTACAGATATGTGCTTGTATACACTCCATGTACAGATGTGTGCTTGTATACACAGTGTACAGCTGTATGCTTGTACAAACACACTGTGTACAAACATACATGGGGTATCTATGGTGTGCAAATACTAGGGGGAGGCTGATTAAGAAATAAATGTCTAAAGAAAGTGACAGCGATGAAAAGTTGAGAACTGCTAAGTCAGTTAGATTTCCAGCTCCTTGTGAGCAAAGGCTGCATTAATGGACATTTGAAAGAGCACAAGATAAACAACTCAGATGAAAATAATTCCAAGTTTTAAAAAGCTTCTCTTTTCCATCCTGAATGCCACTAGATTTAAGCTTTCCCACCACTAAAAAGCACAGTGAAGGACATTAAGGTGAGAAAATTTTGTTATTAAAAGTGACCTGGAAGCCGGGCGTGGTGGTGCATGTCTTTAATCCCAGCACTTGGGAGGCAGAGGTAGGAGGATCACCATGAGTTCAAGGCCACCCTGAGACTACATAGTGAATTCCAGGTCAGCCTGGGCTAGAGTGAGACCCTACCTTGAAAAAAAAAAAAAAGTGACCTGGAAACAAAAGAATTAAAGTTTTTCTTAAAGGAAATTACTTTTTAAAATACAATATAAAGTATGTGTGAGAAAGTAGCTCAGACTGAATTAAGATTGAATAGTTATTTATATCTGTTTCCTGTTTGACAAAGTTCAGCCCAGTATTTCATAGGCAACTTTGGATAAGGCTTCCCAGAATAACCCTGATGTGGGGTCTGCTGGTTAGGGAGGACCCTAGAAGTACATCCTGCAATTCACACTCCACAAACACAACTTCAAAACAAACAACGCAACTGGCCCTGTCCCATTTCCTCAACAAAGCCCTTTCTGAAACTCCCAAACACAAAGGAGAGGAAAAACAAAACCAAAAAGGTGGAACATTAAACATGTTTGGAAACAAAGGCACGTTGCAAGATAACACTGACAGTCTTTTCTTCTTTTAAATCCATCTTTACAATCTGGAAAATGTACTGTGTGAGACTCTAAGAGACAAGGACATGTGACACATACATAACATCCTTACCCAGCGTCGTCAATAGACTGGGGGGCAGCTTGATGGGTACAGGGCTTGAGTTCAGATCCCCAGAACCATGCAAGGCTGGAGAGTGTGCCCTGGGAATCTATTATCCCAATGTGCCTGGGGCAAGACGAAAGGCAAAGACAGAATTTCCCCAAAAGCTCATGGGCCAAGTAGTTGGTGAATGCAATGGTGAGTAAGAAATCCGGCCTCAAACCAGGTGGAAGACAAGCACAACCCCAACACTGTCCTCTGACCTCCACCCTGGTGCATGCGGCACACACACACACACACACACACACACACACACACACACACACACACACGATACAACAAAACAAAGAAATCCTCAAATCACAAATGTAAATAAATGAAACTAAAATGAATATTACTCGGACAATAGCAGAAGGACTTGGGGGAATGTCAAAGACGGTGGAGCTCGCTCCCCAGGGTGGAAGGCAAGCTCTTGACTTGGGAAGTGAATGTGAAGCAGACATGGGCAGCAACGGGCCATGGAAGCCATCGGCCCCTCCACCCTCAAACACGGGAAATCTCTACCCAATTCTGAGGTGCTAGCTATGCCTTCCCCCACATACATGTTGAAACCCTAATCCTGAATGACGATATGTTTGGGGACACACAAGAATCTTCACTTAATTACCTCTCTCTTGTTTACCAAGGATGCTTTCTTCAAACAGTATCAAGCTGAGAAAAGGACTGTGTATCAACACTGCTCACAATGGAAATCTGTAATGGGATATTCTCACTGTAGCAGGCAGTATCCCAATCCTACTCCAGGGCCTTCTACCACTGCAAACAAACCCCGGACACATGTGCCACTTGGTGCATCTGGCTTCATGTGGGTACTAGGAAATCAAACCCAGGCTGTCAGGCTTTGCAAACAAGCACCTTTAACCACTGAACCATCTCCCAGCCCAATAAAAAGCTTTTAATAAAAAGGACCCTTCAATTCAAATGCAGTGGGCTCTCTGCCAAGCCATGAGAAAAGGAGATATAAGTTAACTCTATAGGTATAGTTAATTACATGGCTGGGATAAAAGGTCAGCTTGCTTAAAATTAGAGCACATTATAAATACATGCATCAGGTTAAGAAACCAAGGAGATTACTACTTGTTGGAGCTGAAGGAACTTCCTCAAATTTTGGCAATCATAATCAAGTTTCTTGAGAAATGAAGCACTGAGTAAATGGATGATGACAGAGCAGAGCCAAGGAAAACAGGAGTTTTCCATCACGCACAAACCCCTAAAAACAGAAGCGTCTCAAGGTTGAGACAGGTTATCAAATTGTCTTCATGCAATGCTGATACCCCACTACCCCAAATCAGACACCAGAGATCCTCGGGCAGCTACCAGGAGAATACTTGACAAGACCTCTCCACTTCGTGATGCACTCAACTCGTCTACACAGGCCTCTGGTTTGTTACAAGATGACTGAATGATGGAACCTTGTGTTCTTCAACATGTTGGATGTCACAGGACAAATGGTGTAAGCTGAATCATTCTAGCTCTTCTAATTTGGTTACCACTAAAATGCATTTAAGGGCCAACTCGGGCAGTAGTTTGGGGGTCGGTATTTATTTCTATGAATGATTTTAATACTTAAATCATAAAGAACTTGACAGGAGTATAAAATAGCTTCTTTCAGTACAATGACTCTAACAAAAACTCCCAAGATGGATTTATGAAAGGATTAGCCTTGCCATAGGATGGGGTAAAGCTAACCACCTTGGGGAAATGATGGCACAGAACAGAGCAATTGGCATTTACCTTGTAACTCTGTTTTCACTGCTCCAGTTCTTCCATTCTAGGACCTCATGGTCCCAGGAAAGACAAGTTACCAAAATGGACACATACATAATTACTGAGACAATGTTGCAAACACTACTCCAAATCATTATTTTGTGTGTGTGTGTGTGTGTGTGTTATTTCTTATTCTTTCATTTTAATGGCTGAGAAGGAATGTGCCAGACAGCTTAAAACACACGAATCACATATAAAAATGTTCATCTTGCCAGTGAAAATGCACATGAGTCCTCACCATGATCACTTGCTACGTTCTCCAAGAACAGTAAGCCCTGAGTAAGGTACCAACACACCCTGCCTGGTAAAGATTTTGTTTTGCTCTGAGTTGAGTAACATCTACAGAAGACAGTCACTCTCACACTTGGCTGCTGGAAGTGTAGGCTCGTATGTTTCCAGGGGTCCATATCTTGTCCTCACAACTTCATACCTAAAAACTTAGTTTAAGGCAATAATCCTAGATGCTCACATTGAAAATGAATGACTGCCAGTCCTGCAAATCACTGCCCTCCTCGGGTACAACCCCACTATAGCCCCTGATAAACAGCATGGAACCCACTCAGCCCAGGCCCAGCAGAATGATCCAGAGGCAACCCTGTACCCACAGGCCACTGAGCTCAGCCAGGAGACTCTGACTTCTGACCTGCCATATAGACAAACCAACCAGATTCCCCTCTACTAGGAATTCCTATTTGAAAAGTAAGCTGTGCTTGCAGGAGTTATACCTACGAAGCTGTGAGTCAGCATCAGGACCTCTGACCACATGGAATGCGGCACCAAATTCATGAGCAAGCAGGTAAGTAAGGAGTGTTGATTCACTTTTATCATAATCATTACATTTAACAACACATAAGAAAGAAGGGGAAGGTCCCCAGGACCCACATAAGCCAGACCCACAAGGTGGTGGCCCTGGTGTTCTCTCTCTCTCTCTCTCTCTCTCTCTCTCTCTCTCTCTCTCTCTCTCTCTTTGCTTGAAAATGAATAAAACATTTTTTTTAAAAGTCCTTCTAAAAAAAAAAAGAAAGGTGGGGAAGAACTGACCCCCAGTATATATCAGCTTGCGTGTCAGAGCAGAGGATGCTGGTTCTTGAAGGCACAAGCCCTGTCCTAGCACGTCCAAGAAAAGAAAGTGTCACCAACAGAACAGGACAGGCACTTGTCTTCAGACCTGCAGGTTTCTTTGTGGAGCTGTATCGTAACACAGGAGTGCTGAATGGTAACACCTCTCATCTGCCAGGCATACCGGAGGGGGAGCTTGGGAGCTGTTTTGTGGACGCCAACTAAGCGGGCCCTGCAGTCCCAGAACCACAGACTGCTGGTAAGCACAGCGCTTCAGATGCCAACATGTCCTCCTGAGGAACCTTGGGTTTTTATTTGATTCATTTGCATGTCTATCTAGCCTCATTAAAAAAAATTACCTGAGACAGCTAATGAAGGAGAAGTCAGATCAATTACTAGTCTGTGAAGACTACACTCTGCTCACTTCGGCGGCACACACACTAAAACTGGAGGGGAACAGAGATTACCACGGCCTCTGTGCGCAGAGGACACACACCAGCTCCTGTTCTGTATTTTCCCCTGGTACCCATGGTACTCATGCATGTGGAGTTCATTTCTAGCAGCAAGAGGCCCTGGCACTCTCAAAGTCTGTCTGTCTATCTCATTTATCCATTCATTCATAAATAATAAAGTATTTTTTTAAGAAAGAAAACTACACTCTAAGAGCCCATGTTGTGGATTCCTAGAACACATGCTGACCTTCAATTCAACTCCAACACTGTCTCTAGAATGCCCCCCAGAATTCTAGAAAATCTCCAGAAAACACAAACTTCCAGGGCACATAAGGTTTTGTACAATTCTACTGATTGTGAAGAAACAAGCCCCATTCATCTCTCCTACCATACCTACACTCACAGCAGAGATCATTTCTGTACTTTATCCAACAGGCTAAATACAGCAGAATTCCCACAACCCCTTCCCTGGCTCACAGACCACAAGGAAACATTGTTTACCTAGTTAATAGGAAGGAAATTACAAGAGATACAAAGAGATGCCCAGAACAAAGCATGTGCTCCCTCACCGGTGACCCTGAAGGACAATGCATCCGGGTACCTGGAAGCTATCCAGACCCTTCCTCTGTGCTCTTCAGGCATGGCTGCATCCGCAGCGCTACAAGGACAGCCTATCAAAATGGGACTGGACAAGAGTGCGACCTGATGCTGCGGATGGTCTGTGAGAAGCCAGCAAGGTCCATCCATCCAGATTCCTTGGCTCTCTAGGTGGCCTTCCTTCCCCACTGGTACGGGGTAGGACCTCTCCTGACAAGGTGGTCTTATGACAAGACAGGGCAGAGATCACTTTATGGCTAGCTCCAAAGCAGAAGGGAGAGAGAAAATTAGGGTGTATTTTTAGATTTTATGACCTGCCTTGGGAAAGGAAATTTTTGTTTCTCTGGCCTGCCTGGAAGGAAAAAAAGGAACAGGGTGACGAAGGGCAGAAGAAGGTTGGGGAGCTCTGCCCAGTTTTCTGAGCTCTAAAGCAGACTGACAGTACTTTAATCCCTTAAGAAATAGCAGGGACTAGAGGGCATCATGAGGCAGGTGCACAGATGAGAAGATCGCAGTCCCAGAAGTGGCTCAGGGTCGCCTGGAGCAGTGAAAAGCCCCCGAGACCACAAAATGAGCAGAACAAAAGGGACAAGTGAATGAACAGGCTCATGTGGCCATGGATCCCAGGGGAAGCTGCCTCAGGCCTCTGGTGGGCAAACTCCATATGAACAACCACAGAGCAGCCCAAAGAAAGGCACCATCCCTCATCTGCCAAGGGAGACACCCTCAGTCCTGCTCAGCTATGTTCTGGAATCTCCCTTCAGGGAAAGTGATCAGAGAGGGAGGGGTCCACACCACCCTCACACACACACTCATGCATGTGTGCACATACTTGTACACACAAACAAACAAACAAGCTTACCCCAATACTGGTTACCACTGGTACAGTTGATTCAGTAAATACAGACGCACAGGAAGTATAGGAAGTTCTCGGACTCACCCAACAACCAGAAATCATTTCCCCCAAATGAATCTAAGTTTACCAGCCTTTGGTGGTGACAGAAACCTCTGTTCAAGGTCCAGAGTCTTAGAGGGAGGCAGTAACATGGTCCCTCGACTTGGCATATGTAGTGTGGGCTTCTTTCATGGTACCACTTTGGAAAGCGTATCCCATACCCGTTCTCTTCTCTGTTAATTCTGAAGGGATGAACATTCCCCATTCTTGTCCCATTCCCACTCCCACGCAGAGATACGCAGAGTTTGCAAAACAAGCCACAGAAGGAAGAAACACAGGTCAGATGGGATAAGACGGACTCCCTCCATCCCAATTCCAGAATGTTCTTATCTAAGGGCTTCACTATCGCAACCAGGTGACTAGTCACTTCTCATTTCTTTGACATTCCAATACACTGCAATGAATTTCAGAACTCCGAACTTTTCTTTAATATATTTAGTTGGGGTGGGTGTGGTGATGCACGCCTTTAATCCCAGCACTTGGGAGGCAGAGGTAGGAGAACTGCCATGAGTTCGAGGCCAGCATTATACATACATACATACATACATACATACATACATACATACATACATACATACATATATATGTATATGTGTGTGTGTGTGTGTGTGTGTGTGTGTGTTTAGTTGGTAAGCATCTGCTTTCTCACTTTTGATACCTGGAAACGAATTAAAGCTGAACAAGTTCTTGAAGTCCTACTCAAAGGTCACTGAATTGGACACAATGCACAATGGCCTCTGGTTATGCTGACTTACTTCCTAACCAGGAAGTTAAGATCCTCCTGGTCCCCTCTTTCTTGAGGAAGTTGCTTAATATTAACATATATTTATTTGCAAGCAAAGAGAGGTAAAGAGGAGACAGGGAAAATGGGTGCACCAGGGCCTCTAGCCCCTACAAACGAACTCCAGATGCATGCGCCACTTTGGGCATCTGGCTTTATGTGGGTACTGGGGAATTGAACTCGGGTTGTTAGGCTTTTCATGCAAGCTGTTTAACTGCTGAGCCATCTCTCTATCTCCATGAAGAAGCTCTTTATAAAGCAGGCAGCACATGTCTCCTAGCTCAGATGAAACTCAACTCTCAAATTGAGGCTGACATTGGCTCAAGGGTCATCCTTCTGTCCACAGAACCCCAGAGTGAGAAAGACCTTTCTTTTCACGTCACAGTCCATCCTCCTCAGTTAACAGAGGATTGGGGCACGTGAAGAACGGTGCCCAACGCTCAACACTCACTGCTGTGTACTGTGTACACACTCACTCGTGGCTGAGTGGCACCACGAATCCCCCAAGCCACCCAGTCTCAGATCCTGGAATACAGCCTAGACAATACAGAAGACAGTCCATGCTTCCCTGGAGAGGTAAGCTCCCTGAGTTTCTGATCCCACCTCCCAATGAGGGCAGGCTGGTAGAAAGCAGGTGCTCTTCTCACCTGCCAGGAGATGCTGCCAAAGGGGAATGGTGTTTCTCAGCCAGAAGGCGACTCCAAGGTGACTTCTTAGAGGCCTCACCAGACAGGTTACAGACATCCCAACACTGCCAACCACTGGGAGGATGCCTCGATCGTGATGCCCTACAGGAAAGCACAGTCTCTTCTCAACCACACCCCATCAACAGACCTTACTTGGCTCCTATGCATTTACAGTTCACAATCTAGTTGAACCAGGGGATTAACCACACTGATAGGGTCTCACTATGCTCACATCGACCAGGCTTTTATAACCAGAAGCTTCCTCAGGGGCCAGGATACTGTCTACCTGGAGAGCCCACTTTACTTGACCTACACTTTATACTCAGTAGAAATTTGTCGAACTGAACTGGGCACACATTGAGTTTAAATATAGAGAAATTCAGAAGTGTGAGTTCGATATTAATGTTTACATTAATCTTTGTAATCATACAGTGCATGCACTGAGGACTCCTGACTACACAGCCCAGCACCCTTCCTTCACATCACTCAGGGGAAAGGAGACCTCTTCCATACTTCTTTGTACCGTCAGTTATACACATGCCCTGAGGACCACCACCTTTCTTTGGGGAAGGTCATTTGCTCCTATCACTCTGAACAAACAGACAAATATCCCAAGAAAAATCCAGCAAATTGAGTTACTAAATCTAGGTTATACATTAATGTGTTCCAGAGGATAATGTGCTAAATTTAAATGAGTAGTTTAATGGCTTCGTTCATGCACTAAATTTAGCTGAGATAATGTATGTTAGTAATACAAAGTTTTTCTGAAAAATCATTAAATCAATAAAAAGTACCTTTAAAATAAATACTTGTGTCAGTTAAGGGCCATTTCATTTCAGAATATGATACGTCAGTCTCTCTTATGTATGAAGTCTATTTTCCATGCAAACTTTTGTCTCTCACACATATCCTAAATTCAAATAGATATTCTCGCCTCTGCTCAACAACCTTCATTCCTAATATTAAAGCATTTAAGCTTCTGGTTTCAATGCTGCTTTACAACCTAGGACAGACTCACAAGATTCAGAATTAAGGACAGGGTTACCCATGCCTATAACCCTTGGGAAGCTGAGGCAGGAAGGTGGTGAGTTCGAGGCCAGCCAGGGATATCAGGGGAAGTGAGGAAGAAGGAAGAAATGGAGAAGGAAGAGAATAGATGATGATAGCTTTATTCAGGGCTCTTAGTGAGAATTTCACATAGCCTCATCGTTCTTGAGAAGCAATGGCCTGGATTATAAAAATATTTTGCTCAGGGTCATTCAATTAAACCAGAATCTGCTTTTATGGAACCGATACTGAAACCAGCAAAGTACCTATAACTAAAGAACTGTCTCTTCCTTGGAAAAAGAAAGAAAAAGAATCAAATGCTTGTGGCCCATTCCCCATCCTCCCCTCCCCCCCTCTCCCCTTCTACCAGTGCTGGGACCAAACCCAGGGCCTTGAACTTGCTAGGCAAGCGCCCTACCACTGAGCTACATCCCAACCCTTCTTGTCTGCTCATATTCACTGGGTAATAGCCATACCCCTTTGTAATAGTCTGTGACTCAAAGGTTCTTGTTGTATCCTTTTCTACCACTGCAATCATTTCCTTCTATCCATCTGATAACCAAAATAGAGTTGAAATATAGTGATCTCCTTTTTTTTTTTTTTTTTTTTTTGGTTTTTCAAGGTAGGGTCTCGCTCTAGTCCAGGCTGACCTGGACTTCACTATGTAGTCTCAGGGTGGCCTTGAACTCGTGGCAATCCTCCTACCTCTGCCTCCTGAGGGCTGGGATTAAAGGTGTGCGCCACCACGCCCAGCCTTTTTGCTTTTTTTATTTTTTTAGGGATCTCCCTTTTTGCCCGGGAGAGCTCAATCTCTTGGGTATTCTTCATGGGATCTCACTAAAATGAAGACTTTTATGTTTCAAACCTTCAATGGTTTTATGTCATCATCAAGTTCACTCATTTTCCACACACAGGAGAAAAAAAGTTGATGTTTCTTTCACATCGAAAGTTCAGGCAGGAAATTAGATGACAAAATTCAGTGGAATGAACAGGCACTTGAATTCCTTTGGTAGCATTTGGGAACATAATGAGCACAAAGGGAGTCACTGGGCAATAAAACGCCTGGCTTATCTTCCCTTCCAGGTTGAATTCCCTCGGAAGGGCTGGAAAAGCAGGAAGACAATATAGAAAATTTCCACTGTGCTGCTTACAATTGGTGAGGAAAATGTCAGAGCAGAGATTACACTACCCGCAGCAGAATACTATGGTTCTCTAAGAAAAATCATTAATCATAGGCTGAAATGAATTATGTACTTATGAAAAGTAGGAATCTAAAAGAGAAAAATGAATTCTAGTATCAGTTTTATGATAATCCAATTGCATTTTGAACCTTGACCACATAAAACTTAAATGGAATGGCAGTTCAGATATTCTAGTTAAACTATCACTGGTTTAAAAAAATAAAATAAAACAAGATTAGATAGAATTAAGACACAAGTAGATTTTGTTTAAAGATGCTTCTGCTCTCACAATGGAGTCAGAAGTGTGAAAGGAATCACATAATTTAAAAAGAATGAGGACCAAATGGGAAGGTGGATGTCCCTATGTTCCTTAGCCCACTGCCTATAACCCTATCTATCATTCCAAGCAAAAGGAAACTGGACCCAATGGGGCCGAGAGGGTACAACAGCAATCCTCTCTACTTGGATGACTTCTAAAATTGTATTCCTCCATCCAACAAATAACCACTGAATGCTTACTTTGGGTCAGGCAGCGTAGAGCAACTGGACCCCGCAGAGAGACACGATACCCGTTCAAATAGCCTACTGTCCACTGCTTTTTGGTGACAAGAATGTATTCCCAGTATGGTACCTCCAACTCACACATCTGAAGCCAAGGTCATCTTTATTTCCTAAACTTTTCCTGCTATGTATTCTATGTATCATTTCACACTACTACGTGTTGTTTTTAGATTTATTTTATTTTTGAGATGAGGGTCTGAGACACCTCTATTTTATTTATTTATTTTTCAAGGAGAGAGAGAGAGAGAGAGAGAGAGAGAGAGAGAGAGAGAGAGAGAGAGAGAGAGAGAACACCAGGACCACCACCTTGTGGGTCTGGTTTATGTGGGTACTGGGGAATTGAACCAGGGGCCTTAGGCACTGGAGGCAAGTGCCTTAACCGCTGAGCCATCTCTCCAGCCCTGAGACACCTCTATATAGCTTAGGCAGTTCACAGTGTCTCTCAAGGTCATCAATCATAGTTCTCACAGGCTCTTTCCCTGGGTCATCTCTCTCAAGCAGAGCCCACTCAGTAAAATGTGACTCCCCCGTTAGGATTTGCCTACAATAAATTAGGCTTCCTCTTAAAAAAATATTCCATCTCTTTCCTGATTCCTTTGAGCATTTTGGCTTTGGTACCACTTCTAAGTGATGCTCCACTGGCTAGCACACTGCTCAATGTTTACAAAACCCCCCTTCGTATGGTTATTTGCTTATTTTTTTTTTAAGAAGAGTGTTTTTCCTATTGAAAACTTTTATACCTCTAATATATGTGTGAGTGTGGACATGCATGTGCCATGGTTCATATGTGGAGATCAGGGGACAATGTTCCAGTGAGTTCCACCTAGTCTGAGGAAGGGTTCTCGTAATGTGATCCACTGCTCCATGTTTGAGTGTCCAGAAAATTCTCCCGTCTCAGCTGCCCTTCTTGCCACAGGTGCGCTGGGATTATAGAAGCCCAGATTCTGAATTTTTAAAGGGCTGAGGACTTGAACTCAGGTACATGGTGTTGCACAGCAAATGCTTTTATCCCCCGAGCCCTTTCCTCTGCCCTTTCCCCTCTCCTCTCCCCGCTTTTTCTGAAATGGAGGTTCTTCATGGTTTCCAGCAGGTGACTAGCCTTGATCTCCCAGAGATCCTCCTGGTTTAGCTTCCCGAGTGCTAGGATTTTGAGTTCTTTGTGACATTTCTGTTCACCTAATTTCCTCTAGAAAGTTGGGTTTTTTTTTTCCCAGCATGAACATTGTCACTTTAAAGACTACTTAGAGGAGATGAAATTTCAAGTATGTTAGCACACACCTGCGATAGCAGCACTGAGGAAACTGAGGCAGGAGGATTGATATGAGAACTAGGCAAACCTGGGCTACATAGCATGACCCTATCTCAAAACAAAACAGATCCTATGGCCATTAAAGATTAAAGGCAGGATGCATTTGTTCAAATTCCCACAGGGACAAAGATTTGTGAGAAACGGCTGATACTAACATCCGTGCCCTCCACTCAGAGAGCTTTGAGACTGGATAAACCAGAAGGAATTTTAAATTGAGGGTGATTTTGAACTATTTCAAATTTAACACATAACATCATATTTCATATTCTACTTTTCCCAAATTTCTATAAAAATGTGAATGTAGTATAGCTAAATTTGCCAAGAAAATATCAATAAAAAGTTCTTTTTACAGTTAGAATGTCTCTTTGCAAAAATTTGCAAGTCAATCTATCCATTCCATGCATGTAGACACTTGTATTTAACGACATACTTAAAACCCCTTAACACAGCTGGCTTCATTAACTGCTGCTTGTATTAACACCTTTTAAAGCTAAGAGCCTTAACTAGTCCCAGAACCATGGAAGCTGTGTTAGAATAATAAAATTCTACCTCTAAATGCTAACAGTTAGAAAGATAACTAATTAACTTAAAGAATGAAATTTCAGGGCTTGGAGAAATGGATCAGCAGTTAAGACACTTTCTTGCAATGCCTGATGGCCCAGGTTCAATTCCCCAGTACCCACATAAAGTTAGATGCACAGAGTGGCAGGTGCATCTGGAGTCTGTTTGCAGCAGCAAGAAGCCTTGGTAAACCCATTCTCTCTTTATCTTTCCCTCTCTGTCTTTCAGTGTGTTTGTAAATAAATAATTTTTTTTTAAAAAAAAAAGAAGAACGAAATTCCCCTCGACTAACAAAACTGTGACTCAAGACCTAATGAAAATGATGGTTTTATCTTGCAGAACTTGAAGATGATCTGAACTTAGAGGAAAATCACGTGACATACTAAAATTCAACCACCAGCAGCAGCGGCAACAGCAATTAAAGACCACCAGAAGCAAGCTTCTACACACACACACACACACACACACACACACACACACGCGCGGGAAACAGAAAATGGAACTCAAAAAATAATTTCTTTGCCAGGCGTGGTGGCACACGCCTTTAATCCCAGCACTCGGGAGGCAGAGGTAGGAGGATCGCCGTGAATTCAAGGCCACCCTGAGACTAGAGTGAATTCCAGGTCAGCCTGGACTCGAGCGAGACCCTACCTCAACCCCCCCCAAAAAAAAATAATAGTAATAATAATTTCTTTATGGCCACAAAGAAGAGTTTACAAAGAAAAACTAGAAAATCCTATCCATCATTTACAAAACTACAATTAGAATAAATACTTCTAAAATATAGGCAATTAACTTGTATGAAACTCTGACGTACTGGAATCAACTTAAACTGTTTTGATTCCAGCCACCTTAGGAGCAAAAGGAATTATGCCCCATCTCAAACAATCCGTTCAAAACTTTGTCTAATGGTACAGATTTTCCTCCAACGGGTTATATTTCCATTGTATTTATTCATCGTCTTAGTCACCGCATGTTGGATACTAGAGACCCACAGGTATCTCAGTGACACTCTGAGGTTCTCCTCCCTGTCCTATGGAGTGACAGATCTAGGAAGCCATTCCAAGTGCTGTCACTGCACCAGGGAGGGCGGTCGAGAAGTACTTTTCTGGAGTTCGGTGTGACTAGAATGTCATGGAGGCTGATGACACACAGGGCTCCTGCTCTTCCCCATTGGTTTCTTCTGAGAAGCCAGCCGGGATCCTTTCTAAATGTTATTATGTTTATATTAACCTTTATTTTGGAAAAAAAGAGTGTGAAGTCCCCCATGTGTTCTACGGCAAAAGAATATTTTGTTTTTCTACACTTACTTTGATTTACAGTTTCACAAGTTGCCTGGGATACACCAAATTACTCTTGAGTCTCAATTTCTCCCTCCCCTCCTTAGACTGTCGAGACCTAATGCTTGTGGCTGATCTTGAAATAATAACCCATGCCTTCCCTATAGCCTCTAAAGATTTTAGGCAGCAGAATCCCCGGAGAGTTATTAGAAGTTATATTCTGAGGCCCCAACACAGACCCATAGAATCTGACAGTGGAAAGCCACAGACCAGTGACGTGAAGTGGGCTGGGCCACATGGTGAGCAGAGTCTAACCAAAAGAGCTGCCTGGAGGGAGGGGATTAACATGCAATCCCCAAGGGAAAACATACAACGGAAAGTGACAGTCATCAGAGAGCAATCCATACCAAATGTCAGCTATGGCTTGAATATTCCCTCCAGGACTCCCATGTAACTGGGAGGGGGTGGGTCACGAGGGCTCCACCCTCAGGACAGGATGGATGTCATCACCACAGGAATGAATTCTCTATCATAAAAGTGAGCTCTTTTTCCAGAGTGTTCTTTCATTTTCTCTCTCACTCTTTCCAAGTGAGTATCCAAGGATATCATAACCTCTCAACAGCAGTCGATGAATTTTAGAAAAGCAAGAAAACTTCAACGTCTAAATTTAAGGAGATTATGAACTTAAGAAAAACAACCATCGGTGGCAGAACAAACTGGCATCACCTGTCCTGATGTGGAGCACTGAGGATAGAATGTCTAAGCTGGGGCTGGGGAGATGGCTCAGCAGGAGAGAACACGTGCCACTGCGCAAGTGTGAGGGCTTGAATGGACACACATAAATAGCTAGGTGTGGTCACACACACACACCCCTGTAACCCACCAGTCTGGCAGTGAGAGACTCCATCTCAGGACAAGATTCGAATGAATGAATACAGGAAGACATGGCATTCTCTTCCAGCCTCTGCATGCATGCAACTTGGTGCATGCATCTCCATGCACCTCACACAAACACCACACCATGAAGATGAACTGTGGGGTTGTAGTAAAGACCAGGGGGAGATGCCAGGGCTATGGGATGGCTGCCAAGGAGAACTGCCAGCACCAGAAGAAGTTATCTGGGATGGTAAGTAGCCTGGCTGGAGGGGCGGAATTGGAACTCCAGACACCTGACACTGGTTAACTAAGTCTTGGAGACTTGTCACTGGTTAGTTGTCAGACTTGGAGTCACAGAATTTGGTGTTTGCCCTGTTTATTTAAACCTTGCATTGGTTCAGTCATTTTCTGCTATGCTATCTTTTGCACTGTGAATGTTTACTCTGTGCCATAATGGGTTTTTTGGCATTGTGGCTCAGTCGAGGGACCATGAACTATGGGGATGTTTGAATGGCATTGAGATGGGTGTAAACTATGGGGACTTTTAGGGGTGAACTGGATATATTGCATTATGCATCTTGGACGACTGTTAGTTTGTGGAGGCCAAGGGAGGAATGTGGTGGTTTGATTCAGATGTGTGTATTCTGAGTGCTTGATCCCCAGCTGATGGAAGTTTGAGAATTGGAGCCTCCTGAAGGAGGTGTATTGTTGGGGGTGGGCTTATGGTGGTTATAGCCAGCTTCCCTTTCCCAGTGTTTGGCACACTGTCCTGTTACTATTGTCCATCTGATGTTGGGCAGGCGGTGATGTCCAGCCTCCACTCATGGCATCATTTTCCCTGCCATCATGGACATTCCCCTTGAGTCTGTAAATAAAATGAAATAAACCCGTTCCTTCAACAAGCTGCTTTTGGGCAGGATCTTTGTGCTCGCAATGGAAAGCTGACTGCAAAAGGCTTTGTGTAAAGTCTAGGTCCTCATTGTTGGAGGAGGGATTATGAAATCTAGTTCCTTTCTCTTCCTTCTCTTTGCTCCCCAGTTCATGATATAAGTTAGCAGCTTTGCTTCACCCTGTAACCTGCCTCACCACAAGCCCAAAGGAACAAGGCCAACCAATCAGGGACTGGAGCCACCAAACTGTGAGATAAACTAACTCAATAGAAATCATACTTAGATCCCAGACTAACAATGTTTACAATCCTCTCTGGAGATGCTGAGGCCAGGCAATGAGCCAAGGCTCCCAGTGATGGTCTACAGAGTACTGTGTTACTAAGCGGTGCTCTTTGTGAATCGTGAGTGTTCAATGCAGCTCTGACTTCCCATGGGTTTGTCAGAATGTGACATTATGAGCCAAGGAGTATCAGGGCAACTTTATGTGACATACTGTAGTGTTAAATCGTTTTGGTTGAAAGAACCTTAGCACAGTGCTTGACATCTAGGGTTTGAAACTGTCAATAGTGTTGGTGGTGGTGGTGATGATGATGGAGGTAGGGACACCAGGTGCTGGAGGGAAACAGAAGGACATTAGGATGGTTGCTCCCTTGACTGAGCTTATGGTAAAGCCCCCAGTTAGCAAAACCATACTGACATAGTGAGCCACATGCCACTGAGATGAACCTCCAAACCAGACACAGTAATGGGAGGAAGGGATTTATTGAAATTACAGATCCAGGGGAAGTTCCAAAAGCCAAAAGAAGCTGGCCCCCTTTAACAAGTCCAAACAAAACAGAGAGAGAGAGAGAGAGAGAGAGAGAGAAAGAGAGAGAGAGGCCATCACTAGCACCACACACACACACACACACACACACACACACACACACACACACACCAGGGCAAACAGGTGGGGGATAGATGGGAAGAAAGAGGGAGAGAGACATTTCCTTCCCCTGTATACAGTTTTAAGGTGGCATCTTGTTGACTTCCTGAGTCTCTGGAATTTCCTTCCTGCACTGCCCTCCCAGGAAGGGATGTTTATTTCTAGCTAACATGACTTCCTGAATCCCCTGAGCCTCCTCTCTTCAATTCGGAGTAAATCTGCTACACAGCACACAAGCTTGCTAACAGGTCAAGTTGACAACAAAACTTCACCATCACAATACTAAGCAATTATGATAAAAGCAATTTGGTTTGTGGAATGCTTGAATGCAAAGGTACTTAGGCAAGGAATGGGGGTGCCAGTGCTAGAGGAATGGCAGACAGGAGAGGAGCTGGGAGGGGAGGGGAGAGGTGAGCTGCCTGGGAGTGGCTGGATGATGAGGGCAGGGGAAAGGTGAGGCCTGGTCTGCTCCTGGCTGGGTCACAGGGCACACGTGATGGGAAGGTAGATAATACAGCGCTTCCATCAGTCTCCATGCATTTCTTAGTGCAACTGTTTCGTTGTACTTCCTGCTGTGAGAGACTGTGTAAATGCAAATTAGGTTGGCTCTCAGTAGACCTAAAACTTTGATTCCTTTGCCAGGAAAATTAGACACATCAGAGATCCTGACTACTTGAGAACATTATTTTGTTTTTTACAGGTAAAACAGGAAACAGCATAAATTTTCATTTCCTAGGTTTCAAAACATATAATCTTCAAAGTAAGATTGTCAGAAACCACTCAAACTACATGTAACCAAGTGTCTGTGGTAAATATTCACAGTATGTTATGGTTAAAATGTTCTCTGGGTTCATGTGTTCAAACACGTGGTTGTGGGAAGTATGCAAACCTGCAGGAGTGAGGCCTGGGTGGCAGAGGTGGGTCATGGGGTGAGCTGGTTCTGCTTCCAGTCCTATCTCTGCTTCCTGGCTCCGTTTTAAGACGTAATCAGCCACCTGGCATTCTCTGCCATGCCCTTACTTGCCACTAGGGACTGAAATCCTTGAACCCATAAACCACAATGAATTCTTCCCTCCCATAAATTGCTTTTTTCGGGCATTTTGTCCCAACATAGGAGAGTAACTAATACCATACTGCATTCATAAATGAAGCGTTCATGCAATCCCAGCCCTCAACTCTCCTATCAATTTGTCACACGGCACGAGAGTGGTCTCGGCTGCCACTCACGCTCACTGTCCGTTCTGAGTGCCCAACAAGGCCAACTCTGTCCTGAAAGTTTTAATGGTGTCCTTAAGGATTATCACACCATCTGGTGGCTGCACTCCAGGTTGACCTGCTCATTTCCTTTGAACAGGTGGCCTCCAGAGTGCAGTCTCGGTTTTCCTTCAGGAATAGAATGCCCATGGTTTTGATTGATTACTAAAGTTCACACTGGCAGAGTGACATTATCTCTTTTGACTTTGAGTCCTTCCAACGGGAAAAAGAGAAAATGACATTGGCACCTTCCAGGTCATTCCAATAGAAGGGACTCTACTTCTCTTTCCCACAGAATCAACGAAGACCACAGGGATGGTGAACCACCTCTGCAGGGCACATGGGCAGAAAGATCTAGACCCTAGATAATAGAAGGACCATCCTAAAAGGGTCTGAGTCTGTAAAAGCCTGACAAAGTAAGGGCTGGACTTCAAACTATTAGGTGAGATTTTATATGAGAAAAAAACTTACCCTGTTTATGATACTGCTAGTTTGGTCTTTATCAAAACAGCCAAACATAGGCTGGGGAGATGGCTCAATGAAAGGTAGTTGCTTGCTAAGCCTGCTGGCCTGGGTTTGATTCCCCAGGACCCAGGGAAAGCTGGATACACAGAGTGGCACATGTTTCCCATTTGTCTATAGCTGCAAGAAGTCCTGACATGCTGATTCCCTCCTCCCTCTCTCCCTTTCCCTCTCTCTCAAATAAATAAATATTTTTAAAAAAACTATCAAACCAGTTTTTTAATTTCTGCTCAGTAAAGTCTACAATTATACTGAACTTCTCTAAGACATTCATCTTGAAGCTGTTTGCTTCTTTGTTATGATGGCAGACAACTCAGCATTCCACATAATTCACAGCAAATGCTCACTTTCCCGTTGGAGTCTTCTAGCGGTGCAGTAATAAATAGGGAAATTCAATATCACTCCTCTCAAGGATGGTTATATATTTATTCTTCACATGAGCCTCCTGCTAGAGCCCATGTGAAGGATTTGCAGCCTGTGTGACAAATCTCTAACCTTGGTTTTATGACATTCTAAATCCATCATCGGGCTCGCCTATACTGATTTATCCCTTCCCCCCAGGACACCCTGTTCTGAGTACTCTAAACTTTGTCTTTGATGTTTGTGGTAGGAAGAACAATATTCCCCTCCTCTATACCCACAAGAAATCCACACCTCCATCTAGGACCCTGTGAACTCCGAAACCTTTCATAGAAGGAGGAACCTGGCAGATTGGATAAAGATCTTGCCGCAGAGAGGTTATTGGTAGGACCAATTTAATCACAAGGTTACTTAGAAAGCAAGAGATAGGAGCATCCAGAGTCGTGGAAGGGATCATGAGCCGAAGAATGCAGACAGCCACTAGACATTCAAGACCTCAAGAAATGGATGCTCGCACTGGGCATGGTATTGCACTCCAGAGGCAGAGGTAGAATCACTGTGAGTTTGAGGCCACCCTGAGACCGAATTCCAGGTCAGCCTGGGCTGGAGAGAGAGAACCTACCCTCCAAAAACAATCAATCAATCAATCAATAAATAAATAAATAAATAGTTTTTAAAAATGGATTCTCACCCAAAACCTACCCCCCCCAAAAAAAACCCACAGCTCTCTGCCAACTTGAATATGCCCCAATGAAACCCATTCCAGACGTCTGACCTTCAAAACCACACGAGAATAAATCTGTTGATGGTTTCCTCACTGGTTATATACTCCGTATTACTTAAAATAAAGTTCAAGGTAGGATTTGTCCAGACCTACAGAGCTAGAATGAAGCATACACTTTAGAAATATACTCTATTACTAAATGGTATTACAATGAGCAAACATTATTAATAGTGATGGCAGTAATAATGTACCTCTGTTTTGCTATTTTATTTTAACCACACAGGCAGCTCTCCCTATCTGCCCTTTGTTACAGAAGTTGAAAATGAGAACTTCTATGACATAGGGCCAAGTAAATTTAATTACCAGGTTTTTAAAAAAATCCTTACAACCAGGGCTGGGAAGATTGCTCAGTGGTTAAAGACCTGTGCTTGCAAAGCCTGGTAGGCAGGATTCAATTCCAAGCACCCACGTAAGCCATATGCAGAAAGTGGTACATGCATCTGGAGTTCATTTGTAGTGGGTAGAGGCCTTGGAGTGCCCATTCATTCTCATTCTCTCTCTCTCTCTCTCTCTCTCTCTCTCTCTCTCTCTCTCTCTCTCCCCTCTCTCCCCCTTGCTAATAAATAAATTTAAAAATATCCAGATTAAAAAAAAAGATGTTTACTAACTGTGTTACTGATCTGATGCACTGTAGCTTTCTATGCTAGTAAAATAGCAATGATTTTGCAAAAACAAAAATTAAGGAGTTTTTAAACATATTCCTAACCAAATTCTAGTCATGTGTGATATTTCCCAGCATTGCTTAGTTCAAACTTCACACAGCACTGGGTTGAATTTGAGTTCTGCTGTTGAGCACTGAGAAGTAAACACTCCATGTAGTGTGCCTTAAACAGCAGCTAGTCAACACTTGTCTCGGGGTTCACAATCCCACAGAAGATGAACAGACCCCAGCTCCATTCACCTGCACCCGCCCACTGTCAAGGCTAGTCTTGGGGTTCACAATCCCACAAGGTCACTTGGCGCCCCACCCTCATCCTGCCCCTGCCAGCATCAGCTAGCATGCACACCACTGTGCTCGGGTTGCCCACCAACGGCTGCAGTTCCAGCCTCAGACAAGTCTGGGGTCCATGCAGGGCCCGAGAGCCCTGACCCGGGATGCTCCAAGGTAACGCTCCATGGACCATCCTGGTGTTCCACTCAGGCCCAGGATTCATCCACACCTGACTACTGAAGGTTCAAGTCACAGTCTTAAGCCGATGTTTCTGCATCGTCAGGATTTCACAAAATCATAAGACCACAATTGTACTGTAAACTTTTGGCCTAAATTACTTCCCTTCCTTCTTCCTGACCAGAACCATATAAATGTTTAATACTCAAAATAGTCCTAGATCCACCCAACAGAACTCCTTTTGTTCCAGAAACTCAATTGCCTCTTTGTAAAGCATCCCTGTATTGCATTCAGGAGAACACACAGCCTCCTGAGCCATGCTCACAGGAAGTACAGGGTTATCTCCTGGGAGCAGATGCTTGTTTGGGAAAACGGTCTTGTTTTTGTCCTGTCACCCTGTTTATGTTTGTTCTAGGTTTTGGTAGCCATTAGAGTTGCACCACTGATAAGATGCATTTCTACCTATACCTAAAGTTATCCACGGCTTCCTGAGTGAAGGCATTGTACATGAGTCTTGACACCTTTTGGAGTCTAGAAAAAAAAATGTACATCCACTGCAAACCTTAGAAGAGACGGTGGTGAGTGCACATGGGCTGCTGTTTGTTGTCTGAGTCATGATTGCATTAAACGTTTTTGCTGACAATTTTCAAACATGTACATCATGTATTTTTGATGTCCCAATCCTGTTATCTCCCATCGCCATTCCCTGGCCTCTGAGCACCTTCTTCCAGATCAGTCCCTCTTCTGTTTTGATGTCTTTTTAAAAATATTTTATTATTTATTTATTTACAAGGAGAGAGAGAATGAGAAGGGCACACTAGGGACTCTAGCCACTGCAAACGAACTCCAGATGCATGCACCACTTTGTGCATCTGGGTTTACATGGGTACTGGGGAATCGAACCCAGGTTGTTAGGCTCTGCAGGCAAGTGTCTTAACCACTGAACCATCTCTCCAGTCTTGGTTTTATTTTTGTCCCTGCTCCATCATTCATGTTGAAATGTGGTGCAGATCTGGTGCAGTAACAAGAGCTGCTGAAAGGTCTCACGACTTCATGTTCAGAAGGCAGGGTTGAAAGCACCCTCCCCTCCCCTGCTCTGGCTGTTCCATTCTTTCCACTCACCTCTGTACAACACATCGACTTATAGTCACTGTCTTCATTTAGGCCTTGCTCATTTCAAGTTGTGAATTTCTAATGGAAAACACAGACCTTTTGTTTTAAAATGCTTTTCCCCAGCTGATATTTGGCAATAATAGAAAAAGCACTTGGAAAAAAAAAAACCCCAAGATCAGTCACATGATACCATTTCTCCTCCCTAAACTAGCCCATATCTTTTTCAAATTTCCTCTTCTTCTTTGTGTTCTACTCAGAACTTATTTTCAACAATAGTTACCAAAGTACCAATAGCTTACCACCATTATCCCAAGTTGTGGCAACCAAAAATGTCCCTAGATGTTGTCATTAATCCCTGCAGATCAAAGCACTGTTGAGAACAGGTGTCTTAGATAAACATAGGCTGAATGTCTGCTGTGGTTTTTAGAGTATATATTGCTTAGTTTTGCTGAATTTGTTTATAAACCTTCCTTGTGACTTCTTTCACTCAACCTTGTGTCTGTGATATATATGCACGGTGTCGTAGTCAGCCACACGCCACTGGGATGAATCTCCAAACCACGCACGATTTGGGGAGGAAAATTTATTGAACAGATCCAGGGGAAGAAGTTAAGGGAAAGCTGGCCCCCTTTCACAGAAGCAAGCAGAGACAGAGACAGAAGCCCAGCACCAGCACCAAGCAAACACACTGTAACACACTGATTCACAAAATGCAG
>PVHP010005205.1:23941-65235 GCA_004024765.1 Zapus hudsonius | reverse complement strand
CATGAAGAAGCCAGAAAATGGTCATCAGGACTCTGAAGGGGAGGGCGAGGAGCATCCAGTGAGGTCACAGAGCACATGATCACATGTGAACACAGGGGCTCCAGGAAGGAATAAGCTTTACCTGGGACCCCTAGAATAGATCTTGGCACACTTGACTTTCACATGGACTGCTGGTTACACCAGTACTTACGATGCTGGCACCTTGGTCACGTCACCTATGAGTACGGCTTCCAATGACTCAAATGTGGATGGACACTAGTACAAATTTCACCCAGTATATACAAGAAAATGTGAATGATAATTTTCTGGTCATGTGCTATTTACTACTTGGAACTTAATATAAGTTTATATGATAACATATTACTACATTATTATAACATCATGTAACATATGTAGAATAATGCATCACTTATTAACTAAACATTTTAGGCTGTGATTGTTGCTTTCCCAGAATGTGATCTCCGGTGTTGACACACCCCTGCCTTCTTCAAACAACCACCTAGGTGCAGAGAGGCTAGAAGAACGGCCTGTGGAGGAGGCGAGGAGAGCAAGGTATGTCCACTGTGCAAGGTATGTTCGTGCATTCAGTCGTAACTGGCATGTGAGGGTATAGTGTCACCTGTCTGGAGGCATGTGATGACATTGGTTTGAAGGGTCCACTGGTATCATATACTAAGTTTCAATAGTTTTTAGAGAAGCCAAAGGTGAGGCCACACTCAGAAGACACGCGGCCTGGAGCCTGTAAGGGGCTGGGGGACTGCCCAGTGCCTACTGCTGTGGGCATTGCTGACCCGGGCAGCACTGTGAACAGAACGTGGAGACCTGAGCGTTGAGGCTTGACACATTCACAAGGTGATGGGCTCCAGAACTTACTCTTGAAATATGGTTGCCCACATCCTGGAATCCCACCCTGGCCCTCTTCATAGTTCTCAAGCCCGTGAGTGGGGCTAGAGGTGTTACCACTGGCTTCTCTTATTTCCTAGGAAGCTAAGGTGCATCCTCCTCGGGTATCAATTTTATTTGGTTGTCTGGATAAAAGTCCATTATTTTCACTAGGAAATACCCCGAAATTTAATTGCAAAATGTAGCTCTATTATGGAGCAGAGTGCATGTATGAGTTTTTATTTTCCTTAGGCAGGGTCTCACCCTAGGCCAGGATGACTTAGAACTCACTCTATAGCCTCAGGCCGGTCTTGAACTCATGTCGATCCTCCTACCTTAGCCTCTCAAGTGCTGGAACTAAAGGTGTGTGCCACCATGTCTGGCCTTAGAGTTGTTCACTTATACATGAGCCTGGAGGCCTCCTAAGAACACAGGGGGAGTTTCCTTTGTGGGTTATAAGTGCTCATACTATTATGAAACTAGAATTCCTGCAAAACTTTGTCACTGGTGAGGTGGTAGAGACAGAGCTCCACACTGTCACCCTCGTAGCCTGAGGTATTTCTTTAATATTTTAGGGACCTGACTCAGGCAAACCCAGGAATCATGGCTTCAAGGCTAAAAAGAATTTCAGTTGTAGCCATTATGAAGTAGAGTTGGGGATTTTATGAAAAATATTTTAATAGAGGCTTTTAGCTCAAGAGACAGTAAGACACAAGCCAGTGTGGGTATGTCTTCCCAAGGGAGAGGAACGGAAAGTAGACACACCTAAGCATAGGTGTGGGTGTCTCAAGGAGACTTGCTGAGGGAGAGTAGCACCTGGGTGAGTATTGGCCTCTCAAGGGAGTCAGTGAATTACCTTAGCACTGGGCAGAGATGCCATCCTAGAAGGTCACTAAGGACCCCTCTCCACTCTTTCCTCTTGATAAGTAAGATTATGGGGTGGCTCTGGAGGTGTCTTGGGTGGCATTGTAGTCTGATAACGTAAAGCCTGAACCCACTGGATCTGCACAGTATATAGTACATGTCTTTTAGTGTCCCTGGGGTTTCTGGTGGATTCCTAGAAAACTGCAGGTTTGCAGCTGAAGGAAGAAGAGTCTTAAGAGTCTTATATTAATCCTGCTGGAATTCTTCTTTCACTGCTTGTGAGAGGTTCAAGAGCTAGCAAGCGAGGGACTCCTCTCCTCTCTCAGGTCCCCGTAACTCCCTGTCTTTCTATCCTGCTCGCCTTCAGCATTCTAAAGCGTGGAACTCAGTGGCTTCGTGTGGGCACAGCATTGTGGAACCATTTCCACCATTCCTCTGTTTTAAAATTGATTTTTTTTTTTTGGCTAAAAAGTCCAGAAAGTACTACCTGCTTATGTGTTCTGACTCCAGAGTAGAATTTGCAGCTCCCATGAAGGAAGCAGGGAAAAGCTTTTATTGGAAGGGGGTGGTTTGTGTGACTCTAAATAACAGTGGCCACGTGGGTTCTGTGTTTTCAGGTCCCATCAAGTCCTGTTAGCAGGGAACTACCTTTCCTTCTGCTTGGATGGATACTTTTGCTCCACAGTGTGGATTATTCTAGAAGGAACAAGAATGGAATTTTCCTGCCTTAGAAATTATCGATTCACAAAGGCCTAGA
This sequence comes from Zapus hudsonius, assembly GCA_004024765.1. Taxonomy (NCBI): domain Eukaryota; kingdom Metazoa; phylum Chordata; class Mammalia; order Rodentia; family Dipodidae; genus Zapus; species Zapus hudsonius. The sequence continues at coordinate 62,732 of PVHP010005205.1, read as the reverse complement.
CAGCTTAGAAACTGTGAAGCCTCCTGAGAGAGTAGAAGGGGCTGGTCTTGCTTTTGACCAGGCTTCACTGCTGAGACAGGCGTCCTGTCTGTCAGCTCCCTTGTTCTGACATACACTTGTGGCATTAACAAACAAGCTCATTCTCCAGAGACTAGCAAAAGCCTGATCCAGTGTGAGTTTTTGCCTTTCTGCCGAGATCTGCGGTGGGATTCCTGATGGCACTCACAGCAGTACCAGGGCCCAGACCCAGTGGCAATGGTATCTGTCATTCTCCATGCAGTTTTACAAGCAGGCTCAAAGGCGAGTCCTCTTGTCATTCCTGGCCTGTAACCCAGCTGAGGGAAGATTTGAGAGGAAAAAAGCAAGTAAGCAAGTCTGAGCTTGCTTCTGCTTTAGGACTTTCTTTCTTTCTTTCTTTCTTTCTTTCTTTCTTTCTTTCTTTCTTTCTTTCTTTCTTTCTTTCTTTCTTTCTTTCTTTCTTTCTTTCTTTCTTCCTTTCTTCCTTTCTTCCTTTCTTTCCTTTCTTTCCTTTCTTTCCTTTCTTTCCTTTCTTTCTTTTGGCTTTTTGAAGCCCAGGCTGACCTGGAATTCACTATGTAGTCTCAGGCTGTCCTCGAACTCTCTGCAATCCTCCTACCTCTGCCTCCCAAGTGCTGGGGTTAGAGGCGTACGCCACCACGCCTGACTGGAATTTTCTTTCTTTGCAGGTGATCTCAAGAGCTTTAGGATAAACATATACTTTCTAAAGCCATCTGGCAGAAATCTTGGTAGCTTAGATCCTGAATACCATAATTCATACCTACTGCAAGTTCTGAAGAGTTGATGTGTGGGAGAATGGCTCCTGTTTCTGTGAGAATGGGCCATGTGGAGCTCTGAAAAACAACAGCCATTCTATACAGACCATGCAGGAGCTTTACATGGCCCAGGTGATTGGGTTTTTGAGGCTGGCTCACTTTCCTGCAGCTTTCGAGGACGAATGCTTGAGCTCCTCCTCTTACCATGTCCAGTAAAGGACGGTGATTGAAGTCCCGGTGGAGGGCTTTCCCCATTTTCTGTGACCCCTCTCTTGCCTCTTCTTTGGGCACAAGGTCTGTATCCCTTTCTTCTCTTGAGCTCCATACAAATCTTTCTAATAAAATCTCTTTAAAATGATTTTTAGGGCTGGAGAGATGACTCAGTGGTTAAGGCACTTGCCTCCAGTGCCTAAGGCTCTGGGTTCAATTCCCCAGGACCCACATAAGCCAAATCCACAAGGTGGTGGCTCTGGTGCTCTATCTATCTATCTCTCTGCTTGAAAAGTAAATAAACAAAACATTAAAAAATTATTTTTAAAATTTGAGAGAGAGAGAGAGAAAGAGGGAGAGAGAGAGTAAGAGGGAGAGAGAAAGAGTCAGTTCTGAGTTAGGGGTGCCAAGGCCTCTTGTTGCTGCAAACAAACTCCAGACTCATGCACCAGTTTGTGCATCTGGCTTAATGTGGATACTGGGGAATCAAACCTGGGCCAACAGGCTTTTTACCAGTGAGCAATCTCTCTAGTCCCTAAAATCATGAAATTTAGAAAAAAAAAAAGACACAGTGGATTAAAACCTCATGGGACCTGAGTCAGACAGACGCAATTCAAATCACACTTCCATTAATCATGAGATGAGTGATGGGCAAGACCTGTGGCCTTCCTGAGTCTCAGTTTCCTCCGCTGCAAGCGTGACAACAATGTTTTAAGAGGTTATGTGGGACTGGAACAGACTGAACACTTGAAGGTCCGCAGCTTATTATTGGCACGTTGCATAGCATGAGAATCTCAGCAAACGATACTTCCCTCTTCCATATTCACGTCTGTGCCTGATGTGTGTGGCATCTGGCACAGAGTAAGTACTCAAAAACATTTGTGCAAGTGAATTCAAAGGATGCTCCGTGGCCTTGTTTCATAAGGACATCATGAAGTTGGACCCTCTCCAAACGCTCCCTGGAAAACAAAGGAGGCCTTGAAGCATGTCAAAGCTCCTCACGGTTACAATCTTTAGGATGAGGTGGAGACAAGAAGAATGCTAAAAATAACAACAGCACTAAAATCCTGAAGTAACTTTCACTGGGTGGAGTGCTGTTGCTCTCTGGGAAGCAGCCGCAGTTGAGGACTGTCAAGTATCCTGAAGCACAAGGGACAATGGAAGTGACAAGAACAGCTTGTGGGCTCGGGATTCTCTGACAATGAATGCGTTGGCTAGAGATGGTGCACTTTTGTAAGTGCACCCTTGCTTAAGAATAGAGAAGAAATAAAAGAGGTTTGAATGTGTACCGGGGATGGGGCCATGTTGGCTGAGGTCCAGTTGTGAAGGGATTCAAGAGTGGGCTGCTGGCCCCCAGCCAGCTCTGTGACAGGCACTGCTAACTGCTCAGGACATTCTTCTCAGAACGGTCAGTAGGAGTCCATCTGAGTTGCCTTTTAGGAGCCCACCAACTGTTATTGTCCCTGGCTCCAAAATGGACACTTTGGGTCCTATTCAGTGGCCAGCATTCATGGTCCCCTCTTCTCCCCAGGAAGCCTGTGAATGTGGTTATTTCTTGCTCTACTGGAATGGCTGTGGAAAGTTCAGAGACGCAACCATATATGCTTATAGTTGTTTTTCCAGTGACCTTGCCCTAGAACTCAGACTGTGTGCGCCCCAGAAAACAATTAAAATGACAAGTATCCCTCCATATCTCAAAGTGTCCCTACTCATCCTTGAAGCAAACTTGTCCTTCGTCACTGTCTTCCTTTGAGTTGGGACTTCCCAAGACGTTCATCTTTCCTTAAGTTCTCCAGTCTACTGACCTCCCCCAGGACAGCGGCTATGTCTAAGGAGCCTTACTCATCATGGTGCTTGATGAAACCCTGGCCTGGGTGACCACACAGGCTGGAGCAGAATGGGGGGAGGGTAACTATTGCCCCATCCTTCTCAGCACATTTCACACTCAAACAACTCCCTGAAGGGGCCTTGGAATTCCCTTGGGAGATGTGGGCTAGGGACTGGCTTCTCAGGAAAAAGCCTGAAGGGTTGGGAGAGTGGAGCTGTCTGCTATCAGTGATGAGGAAGAATTAGTATTTTGTAATCCTTTTGCCTGAAAAGTTTCTAGATGATTAAAAGTAGAGTGGCCTGAGTTTCTTTGTTTTTAAAACCTTATCTCTCCATAATGTTGATTTAGACACACAATATTCTCATTATCACCCTATAAACAAAAGTTTATTTTAGTAGATATACTTTTCAATCACATTGAGCAATTATAAACATGGCTGTGCAGATCTCTCTGTGCTGAAATGAGGAGTCCTGAGGATAGATGCCCAGTAGACATCTTTAAATTTTTATTTATTGGAGAGAGAATGAACAAGAGAGCAAGAGAGAACAATCCTTCCAGGGCCTTCTGCTACTACAAATGAACTCCAGATGCATATGCACTTTGTACATCTGTTTTTATGTGAGTACTGGGGAATCAAACCTAGGCAGGAAAGGCTTTGTGAGCAAACATGTTTAACTACTGAGCCATCTCTCCAGCCCTTTTCTTGAAATTTCTGATTAGCAGTTGGTTGAAGTCCTGGGGCTGACTGTATAGTTTTGCAGGCAGGTCATGCATGTCCAGAGCCACCGTGCTCAGTGCCTGTCTTCCCCAGGTTCTCAGGCTGGAGGCTTGCACTCTATCCAGGGATATGCGCAACAAGACCTGTTTCTGAGGCTCTTCATTTCTTCCCCAAAATCCTAATTTCCATCTGATATTATTTCCCTTTAGTTTGAAGAGCTTCCTTTAGCAGATTTGCTTACAAGGAATTCTCCTAGTTTCCTTTCATCTGTTAATTACATTTTGCCTTCAGTTTGTAAAAAAAATTAAAGTTTCCCTTTTGTGTGCATGTGTGTGTGGCTGTATGTGTGTGGGTGCATGTGTGGGCAGGTGCACACGCATGTGTGTGCACTCTTGTAGATCCAAGGTGAATGTCAGGGTTTTTCTTTTCAATCATTCTTTGCTTTATTCTTTGAGATGGGGTTTCTCACTGATCCTAGAGCCCTGTGGTCTATAGGCCAGGGAGCCTCAGGTCAGAGCCAAGATGCACTGTGGATTTTTTTTTTTTGTTAAAGAATAGTTCATGGTCTCTGCACTATGGGACAGTATCAGTGTGTGACAGATGAAACAAAAGGTATAAAATTGTATGTTTGGGGGCTCTGTCTTAGCAAGAAAATTGCTTCTAGCGACAGTGAATCCAGTGACAGCAGAGCTTATTGGCTTCATTAAGTAGGAAATCTGAACCATTTGGGTAATGGAGTCTTAGGTGTTCTCTGACTTCTTCTCTGAGTTTCTAGAACTCAGTTTAAATTCTGGCTTAATCACCTGGGCAGCCTTAAAAACAAGTTCCAATGCTTAGGCCATACGCAATCCAGACCAATTAATCAGAATGTCCAGAGTCAGGATCTGGGCTTCAGGTATTTACAAAAATTCCTCTTGTGCGTCACATGGCTGAGAAGCTCTGCCCAAGACCCCACTGCGAGCAGCTGCTCCAACACTTTTCATCAGTGTCTTCATGAGCGTCCTTGATGGCATTAGGGTTAGTCTCTGTTATTCTCCCGTCCTTTTCAGCATATCTGCAGAAGCTGGCTACAATCATGATGTTTATTTGCATCTGAGGCAGGAAGAGGGAGCAAGGGGAAAGAACAGGGTTTAGACTTCCCCATGGGCCTGATTGGCTCGATTATGTCATGTGGTTTCCACTAGCTATAAAAGTACCTGAGGGCCAAAGAGATGGCTCAGCAGTTAAGGTGCTTGCCTGCAAAGCCTAAGGACTAGAGTTAGATTTCCCAGTACCCACTTAAAGCTCAATGCACAAGGTGGTGCATGCACCTGGAGTTTGTTTGCAGTGAGTGGCTAGAGGCCCTGACACACCCAATCTCTCTTTCTCTCTCTCTTTCTTGCTGCCTCTTTCTCTCAAATAAATAAAATAAAATAAATAAAAGTATTTGTAAAGGTGTCTACATGAACTTTTTCCAGATTCTACAAAAGCAAAGAGGGTTGGGAATGGGTATGAGGCAGGACAAAACATACTGGATCTTTAAAAAAAGGTAATTGAAAAAAAGGATAAGAAAAAAAGATATAATAAAAAGGTAATTGTTATTGCCAGTGTAAAAATTACCTGCCTGTGGTAGTTTCCCCCAATAGATTCAGGAGTTTATTAAAGCTTTTCTCCAGCTGCTTGTCTGGAGGAGGTGTCACTGTGGGTGGACCCTATAGTCCAGCCCTAAGGTGTTTCTGGGGAGGATCTGGAATTCCAGCCATAGATATGCAAAGAGCAGCCTGAGCTCTGAGGAGCTCACTACTGTTTGCTGTGTGTGTGGTGTTGGTGGTGGGATGGGTTTCTCTCTGCTTGGACCTTTCACCTTTCTGGAACTTCCCCTGAATCTGTAGCTTCAATAAATCCTTTCCTCTCATAACTCTGCCTGGTTTGGAGATTCACCCCAGCAGTGTGAGCTGACTATGACACTGCCCATTATAGAAACATTAGAAAAATAGAAGAAAATAAATGAAGACAAGATCTATTAACAATTCCATTAAATTCCTCCTAGTTTCTTTTCTGTTTTTCTCATAGCTTAGATCATTTGTACTTATTTTATTGTGTTATTTTCTTTAGTTTTTATTAACATACAAAGAATTAGGCTTCATTTTGGTATTTTTAAATAATTTTTTATTTCCCTTTGCTACCTCTCCCTATTGCCCTCCCTGCTCAACCTCGTCTCCTTTCTTCATTCATACCAAAAGTTTCCTAGTGTCCTGTCCCCACTTCTGGTCACCTCTTGTCCCCTCTTGTGGTCTCCTGTCTCATGTCATGGCTCATACCTAGTCTTACATCCATTTATTTACTTATAGTCACACATTAAAAGTCAATCCACATATGAGAGAGAACATACGAGCCACAGTACCTCACTTAGAATCTTTCCACAGCCACCTATTTTCCTGCAAATTTCCCAACTTCATTTCTCTTTAAAGCTCAGAAAAACTCCATGGTGTGCATGTACCACATCTCCATTCTCCAGTCATCGGTAATGCTCATCATGTTGTGTTTATAAAGAGGAGTTTTACCTTTTCATGGAAAAAGATGAGAGTTTCTCCATTTAGCGTGATTTTTTACACATCCATTTCATTATGGGCCTCCTATTTCATCATTATTGCGCCATAGTTTAGCTCCTCCCCTGCTGCTAGAATTAAGGACTCCCTTCTTTTCTAGTTTTACAGAATTAGAAACAACAGTACACTGACTAGACTTTGTGACCATAGTCTTTTTTTGGAGTGAGTGAGATGATTTCTTTAGGGCAGGTCCCTCGGGAATGCTGAGTGGTGGCTCTCCCCTGGGTCTGCCCACTGCCTATGGGTGGGGCTGGATTCTGCCCTGGTGGGAGCATCCTGGCAGTCCTCACTTTCAGGATACCTCCACCCACATTCTGACCTCACCCCTGCCCCTCAACGTGTTTGTTTGCATTTTTCTTCCTCTAACTCACTCTTAATGATGACTTAACTCCCAAGATTTGAACAAACACTCACAATATCAGAGAGGCTGGCTGGCTGGCTGGGCAGCCTGTGCCCAGTGCGGTATTTTATTCACCTTCATCCAGGCTCTATCCACCTTGGCAGGAACATTGCCATGGCAACCTCCCTTCTTTGGGCAGTATGAGTGGCAAAGCATGCTTCCTATGTTTGATATTTTACTTTCAGAATATTCTTTTGGGGGGGAGAGTTCAAGTTGGCCCGTTGAACAAAATAATAAGAGTTTGTTGTCAACAAAGGCTCAGGGCGGCCACTTTGATAACAGGAAAAATCTCAACTGGCCACAGACCCGAAACCAAAGTGAGCAAGTCATGTGCAGCTGCACTTGAGACAAGAAAGGAATGGGAAAGCTCTCAGTGCCGATGGAAACTGATTCGGCTTCCAGACACTTGCTGGGATGAAATATTCCTGTCTCAACCCCAGCCTCAGAAAGGTCTGAGCTTTGGGCTGCCCCCTCCCCCCACCAAAGCCCAGAGGAGTCAGGGATTCCTCCCCTACACAATGCACTTTGGGGTCCTGGGCTTTCCACAACCTTCTGGGAAGCATCACACCACAATTCTCTTCAGACTGGAAACCCTTAAGTGTGCACACATGTCAAAGGGCACACAAAGAGCTTTTCATAGGTGGGGCCTGGGCATCTTCCATTCCAGCGTCTAGCTGTGCACCATTTACAAGACTTGTGCTCTTATTTAGCAGGTTTTGAAATTGGAGAATTGAAAGTGAATATTTGTAGTAAATTTTCAGTAGCTGGGGCATCTGCACACATGCACATATTTGTAGAACACACACAAGCACTGTGTATTATGTTTCTTGGCTTCATGGGCAAATTTTTTTCTTTTGAGTATATATATATGTATTTAAAAATATTTTATCTATTTGCAAGGAGAGAGATACAAATACAGAGAGAGATAGAGACCAAGACAAGAACAGGGGGGAGGGAGGGAGACTATGTGAGTGCCAGGGCCTCTAGCCACTGCAAACAAACTCCAGACACATGCACCTCTTTGTGCATCTGGCTTTACATGGATACTTAGGAATCAAACCCAGGTCTTTCAGCTTTGAAGGCAAACACCTTAACTGCTGAGCCATCTCTCCAGCCCCTTCTTTTAAGTATATTTATATGACTTCCACTTTCTGGCCCTACCTCTTCCTCTCCCCCTTCCTTCCTCCCTCCCTTTTCTCCTTCTTTCCCTCCCTCCCTCCCTCCCTCCTTCCCTCCTTCCTTCCTTCTTGCCTCATTCATTTTTCCTTTTCCTTGTTCTTTCCTTCCCTCCTCCTTTTCTTTTGTTTTTTTTTATATGTATATACATTTGTTTTTCTCATTTAATGAGATTCTCTCTGGTATAATGAGGAAAGAGTTGAGTCTGAGTGCCCCTGGGTAGAAATACATATGTTCCTATTCATTGGCTGGTAACTTTGGCATTGCTGTCCTGGTCTTCTCATGGCTGTGGGCTTTCCTGGAATACAGGGTTTTTTTGTCTTTATTATCCATAGTTACACACATTGTATGAGAAAATCTTGTGATGGTAGCCCCATTACACTCCTCCCTGTCCCCAACCCACTGGGGACCCTCCTCGTGGGCATACTGGATCAGTCCCTGGGGTAGGTTCCCCTTGCCCTTGTGTGTTGTTGTTGAGGGGGGCAATGTCTCTGAATATACTCCCCCACCATGGCTCTTACAATCTTTCCTCCCCCTCTTCCGTTCAGTTCCCCAAGTCATGGTGGGTGAGTTTTAAGTCTGTTTTATTGTTGAGATCTTAAGTGTCTCTGGACTTCTGCTTTGGGTTGTGTTGGATATCCTTGGTGTCTGTCTCTTTGACCTCTCCTGGGTTATCTGACTTGCTGTGATGATCGGTCTCTTGTTTATCATGACACTTTCTCAAAGGCCCAGGGTGGTTCATCTCTTGCTGGGATGTCAGCCATCATCCGAATACAGGGTTTTTAGTGCTGAACCCAGGTCAGCTCTGGACGGGATGGAATGGTTGGTCAACTTACTTTGGTAAAATGTTTGACCTTTTTTGTTAGCCTTGTTTTCTTTAACTGTGTAACAGATCTAAGAACACCTGTCTCATGGGATTAGATTCGGTTAGGGTTAGGGCTGGAGATTGTATACAAAGAAGCCTGGATGTGTGTTTTGGGACTTGTAGATGCTTAGTAGATGATAATGGTCACCATATGACTAGCAGTGAGTATCTGTACTTTTAACAGGGTTAGTGTGATCTTTCACCAGCTTCCATTTCTATTATCAGTGCTATCATTTTTGAAACTTGATATACTCTAAGAAGTTAGCTGATTTCCCTAATTCTGAACATGAGTGGTATCTAATAGCAACATATCAACTGACACTGAGACAAACTTTCACAAGTGTTTAGAAACTCATTGAGGTTCCCAAAGTCATCTTTGGATATTGTGCACACTCCACACCAGGCCCCTTCTTGATCACATGCATGTGGATGAGTTCCAAGTGATAAATGTCTGAGGACTGTTCTGGATCTCCTTATGCAAGTGGATTTGGTTGGCCCAGGCCACTGCCAACATTGGCCACCCACCCAGAAGAAAGCCTGTCCTTGCTCTTTCTGGCTGGCCCTCTGGCTAATGGTATGGAGTGATATCTATGTGGTTTTGAGAGCAACTGACTGGCTAAATTGGGAATGGACTCTTGTCTTGTTCTGCCCACTGACAAACCTGAGCAGGAGTCCTGAGCATGTCCTTGCTCCTTTCAGGTCCTTTTCCACCAAAGGCTGTGGGCCTCTGTTGCGCCATTTTCAGAAGCAAGCAGAGGTGACCAAGTGGAGAAACAAATGCCAAAGCACTCCAAAGAGAGGCACATGAAAACAGCACAGTGTGGTCAACTTCTGGGCCTGCAGGGAGCAAAGCCTAGAGAAACTTTGCGCTTGATAGAATGTAGCTCCAGGATCAGAAGGAGTCCACCTCATGGAAGTATGCAGATTCGAGATAGAGGAAAACACCCTAGGGCATAGGGCATCTGCACACCTGCACACCACACCACACACACACACACACACACACACACACACACACACTTGTACAATACTACACATGACACACAGGAAATATTTTGGAATGAATTTTTGATAGTTAATATTAGAAAAACTCGTTTTAAAACCATTTTTATTTATTTATTTTGGCAAACAAGAGATAGAGAATGTGTGTGCCAGGGCCTCCAGCCACTACAAATGAACTCCAGGTGCATGTGCCGCTTTGTGCATCTGGCTTTATGTGAGTGCCAACAAATCAAACCTGGGTTGTTAGGCTTTACATGCAACCACCTTAACCACTGAGCCATCTCTCTAGCCCTAGAAAAAATTCTTAATAATTTTAATAGCTCTATTCTAGTTTAGTTATATATAGAAACCATTATAAGTATCCAATCTTTTTACATTTATATAGTTATACTATTTTAAACAATTAATATCTATCTTTGGACATAAATACATATGATTATTTCTTTAGGAGTTTTTTTTCCCCATGATGTCAGGCTGTCCTTGTCAAGTGCTGTCTGGGATATCAAATGACAGGTGTACACCAACATGCCTGGCTGAAACTTTCTCTTATCTTTAATTTTTAAAGCCCAGCAAGTCATTTCACATTTATTTGGGATAATGTGAAAAGAATTTAAAAGAATGTGCCTTTACTTTTTAACTGTGGATTGTGAGGTATTAAAAATCAGCCTGGCTGCAGCTGGGAGGGATCAAATAATTCAAAAATATGCCTGAGGCATATGCAAATGCTTAAGAATAGAAAAAAAAATCAAGAAATGATGGTCCTTGATGAGAATCCTAAAGTGTGGCTGTGTATGTATGAGCACGTGTGTGTAAGTGTGTGTGAGATTCTTGATGAATGTCTAAGAGCTTTGGTCCTTTCAGACTGATGATAACGAATTATTGTAATTGGCCCTGCAGAAACTAACTGATAAACCCAAGGAAAATATACCCCTCCTCCTGTCCCCATCCTCCTCTCCCCCTTCTCTCTTTGGTGCTCCAGATTAAGTCCTGGGCCTTGCCCAGGCCCAGCATGCTTTCTCCCTCTGTGTTACACCCCTGGCCTTGAGGACAATCCTTAACCACATTTACAATCTCGCTTATTTAAAATTAAATGTGAACTGTATTTTTGGGGACATTTTCAGGTTTTAATTTAAAACCAGGGGAATTTCTTAGATCCTCATTTCTGTTCTTGCATGCAGTTTGGTAAAGAGACCCAGAAGTTAGATCTCTGAAGTTTTTCTTATAATTTAGGTTCAACCAAAGGAGAAAATAAATGAGAGAACACATTGAGTTGCCTGACTTCTAAGGACTCTGAGTCTTTAGAATATTGTAATTGTGGTAGATAACGAGTTTCCATATTTTGACTGGGTAACCTGAGTTTGGCCAACTTAGAAGCCACTGCTCTGGCTAAGGAGGAGGCTGAGGGATGGACCGACGGGACTGGGATGGTCCCATGAACTTGGTCAGGATTTCTTCACCTGCGTGGATCAGGAAAGTGATGCTTCTTCTTGGTTATATTCCCTTGTTGAAGCATGGCTTTCTGTCTGTCCCTGACATTCTGTGAAACAATCTTCTTGGGAAGCTAACTAACAGGAAAACAAAATTGAGATATGGGCAGAGGAAGGTAGACACTTGACCCTATCCCTCCACCCAGCTATGCCTGTGCCAACCCTGGTCTTGAATATCCCAGATATATAAGCTAATATTCTGTTGATCTTGAAACTGTGCAAGTGTGCACTTATCACTTAAGCAGGTTCTATATTCACATGATTCTATTATCCTTTGTGGTGATTTGCATGTTAAAATGTTCCTGTTGTAGTCAGCTTCACGTTGCTGGGGTGAACAGTCAAGCAAGACACAGTATATAGGAGGAAGGGATTTATTTGAAGCTCACAGATCCAGGGGGAAGTTCCATCAGTGGAAGAAGCTGTTTCCATACATCCAAACAAAAAGAAAAACTGCAGCAAGCAAAACACCAGCACCAGCACATACACCAAAAAGCAGCAAACACAACGGGGCAGCAAGCAGCAGGGACCCTGCCAGAGCTCAGACTGCTCTTGAGCTGAAACTCAGATCCACCCCCCAAAGACACCTTATGGCTGGACCCCAGGATCAGTCCTCAGTGACGTCTTCTGGCTGGAGACAAGTTTTAATAAAACACCTGAGTCTATGGGGACATACATTCCAACTACTACCACACACATAGACTCATATATTTGAATACGTAATCTTCAGTTGTCAGTGTGTTAGGGAAGGTTGTGGGACCTTTAGAGGTGGAACTTTGCTGGAGGAAGCATGTCATTGGGGTGGGTCTTTATGTGTTATATCAGGTTCTAGGTATAGTTCTACTTCCTTCTTGCAGATGTAACAATGTGACTCAGGCTTCCTGCTCCAACCATCTTTTCCCTCCATCACAGAGTTTGCCTTGAGACTGTAAGCCAAAAAGTAAACTCTTTCCTTCCTTAAGCTGTCTCTGGTTGGGTATTTTGTCTCAGCAATGAGAAAATAACTGACACATCCTTATTACCCTCATTTATAGATAAAGAAACTGATGTTCAGAAAGTCCAAGTGTTTCTTTGCTTAAGCTAATAGCTAATAGCTAATAGCCAGGAGGCAATGTGATTTAGAATGGAGAATAGATTGTTCTGGCTTTGTAGCTCACGCTGTTTCTATTGCCTGATTCAGACTCACTGAGTACACTTTTTTGAGTCATTCAATGACCAAGGCAGCATCAAGAGAGCGGACATTGACTCTTGTTCAATACCATGTGTACACATGGTGTTTTTAGGCTTTGCGTCCAGTATTGTTGGTCATACTGGACCATGGCCAAGCCAATAATGTTAGTCACTAGGGCAGTACACCATGGGTCAGACAGGTTTAACTGATCCTTGGACCCAGTGCTTCATGACTGGTTGTTCATAAAACCCTCCATCATTTAGGGTTCCCAACTTGCAAAGACCCTTAACTGGGCTGGATCCAGACCTAGCTGGCCTCTGGTAGCCATCCTGCTGCTGTGGCAGCACAGATCTATAAGCAGAAGCAATTCTAAGATGAATTCAGCGTTGAATTGCTGAGACTTCCCACTTCCACTTCCCCAACCTTACAATAAAAGAGCACAATTGCTCAAATGGAAGATAACAGCATTTTTAATAGTTAAGTAACAAAACATGCAGGTCAATACTCAATGCATATACAGTAAGACAGCAACAACAATAAAATTACAAAGCAAAGTCTAGCCATATGGAGGTTATTAAACAAGTACATGGTGGGTAGAAAATGTGGTCATTGAAAGCAGCTGAGCCTCACTGCTTTGGATGTCACCTGGACTTTCTGGTGGTTGGGGGAGGAGCTCATTGTGCCCATGGGCTTCGACTCAGGGGGATGACCTGAAACTCAGTTTCTGAGAATGCTTACTAATTTTCATGCCCAAGAGTGCCCATTTCCACCTCCATTTCCCTCATCTGGAATTGATTTATCTCTTCATCCTTTGCCCCACTTCAGACAGTGAGTTCCAGGATTACCCTCTCAAATTTGGCCTAAAACCACTGGTGCCCCAGTGGGAAGGGCTCTGTGAACACTGCCCTGACTCTTGATGAACACAGCTCTTCCTGCTTTGTGGACCATGATCTGGTCTTTAATGAGACATAGACTGTGCAGCTCGAAGACCTCGTATCATTCACCCAGCCCTTGGAGGCCACTTTCATATGCACTATTGATATAAGGATTTTCCCTTTTCCCCATAATAATTCAATGGCCAGCGGCTCCATGGTGGGGTGATTTTTCATGACTGTCCTTACATCCATGTTCCAGGGAGCCTAATCTAGCTTTATACTGGGAAGGAATAGCTCCAGTGTCCTGGAAGAGGTTCAAGCTTTCTACCCAGAAGGGCATTGACACAAACAGAGGGGAGGTGTGTGGTCAGAAAGAACTTCCAGTTTGGCCCATGCATTCAACAACTCCAGGTGAAGATAGTAATGGTAACAGATGTCAGGATGACAAAAATGACCACGGTGCCAAAGGAAGTGTCAATCTGCAGTGCCTATCACTATGCAAGTGCAGGCACCAAACGTCCAATCCAGGCTCACTTTTTTTTTTTAAAGAACTGGTTTTAAGCTACTCCTTAGGACTTGCTGTGTTGATTGTTACTATTATAATTATAATCATTGTTATTTTACATAGTGCTTATGTGTACTCACAGTTGTGGAGGCTTCAAAGGGAAAGAATTAGGGTCAGTGAGTTTTTCTTGGACTTTTTGTTGTGACTTTATGAAGTACAATAAATTTATTCCATCTCTTCTGTGTGCAAAGGTGAGGTCGATTCATATAGATAGCATGCAATTTTGTTAGCACATTGTTTGTTCTAACTGTTTATAGGGCTCAGATGACAAAAAGGTAAATTTAAATTTTTGTAGGGACAATTTATTACTTGTGACAGAGAGCGGAGCTCCAGTGGAAGGCTTAGGAAAGGCCTGGGAGGGTCTTGCTGGAATTATCAGATGCCAATAGAAGCTCACAGGCTTGGTTACCTTGAGCAGAAAATCATTTAGATCCAGTTACTTTTCAGAAAAGAAAACTCAGAGGATGGGTTGGAGAGATTATAGGTATCTTTCCCCTATCGTTTCTTCTCTAATTAGTGTGCAGTAGTGGTTCAGTTGGGGATGTACAAGGCAAAAAAACAAGTAGCAAAAATAATATCTTTTGATCTATTCTTTCTTTTCCTTGTAAATATTTCCCTGGGAATCATGCTGGGAAACAGATCATGAATGGGTTTGTCAAACATAAAGAGGAGGGTGGGTTTGTCGAAACTACAAAACATAGGAGCCAAATTACATTCAATCACCAGATTTAAGAGATTGCATTAACAAACAGAGGTCTGGAGCATGGGAGTTGTATATAGTCTCAGCTGTCTCAGGTTGGAATATTCAGAGACATAGACATGTGACCAAGGCCACCTGGCCTCTCACTAGAGATGAAATCAAGGATTTACTAACTTCCAGCTGTGAGTCAAAAGCCATAAGGGATCAAGGTAGAGTCTTCTTGTTTGGGGGCAAGCTCTCTTTAGGGGAGGGGTTCTTCTGCCCCTGCTGAGGAGTCTTGGAACATTACACATAGTCATACTTGGAAGGATGGGATTGTGCCTCGTCCTCCGCCTGAGCACCTCCATCGTATATCTTCTTTCTGGTGTTGGACCCAAAGCCAGTGCTGGCCTTGAAGCCTCCAGGCTTGTAGGCAACATTATGGCCAGAGGCATGGTAAGACACGGCTTTGTAGCTGAAAGCAGAAGAAATGGAGCATCACCACGATGTCTTTAGTTGAAGGACCAACTTTCTCATTTACTCTGGATGGTCTTAGGTTCATCACTGAAAAGGTCAATGGCCTTGGAAACACATAAGATGCAATGTGTTTTTTGAGACACTGGCTTTCTGTCTCTACATCTCAACATGATTTCTATTAGCTTTTCAAAGTAGACAGGGGACTATGAGAGGGAAGGAAGAAGTCTAAAGGGAGGGTGTAGGGGAAAAAGAGAAGGTAACAGTACATGCAATATGAAAGTAGAAGGTGGATTACTTGGGGAAGAAGGGAGCCATCAAGAAGTGGGGAGGAGAGATGGGAGAGGGAGTCAAGAATCAAATGTGACACACATGTATGGAAATATCCTAACAAATGGTTACTTTTAATACTAACTTAAAAACCGTTTTTGTAGCCCAGGTTAGCATCTAATTTGCTAAGTAGCAGAGGATGCCCTTGAACACCTGATCCTCCTGCCTCCACCTCTTAAGACCTGGGATTACAGGCATGCATCTCCATGCCTGGCTTTTGTTTGTTTGGTCTTGGGTCTAACTTAAATAAGTAATAAAAGTTACATTAGAGCGTCAAGAAGTTGTGAGCTATTGACTGACATGTTCTTTTTGTTAATCAATTAAAACAAAGGTGAACCAGAAACAATTCAGAGGGACATTGTTTTGGCAAAGAAGTGAAGACTTTGTGAACAGTAAGGTACTTACGGATAACGCATCTCCTCTAATTTGATTATTTTATGAATAAGGCAATAGAGGTGGCTATGGGATGAATATCTACCCTCCAAAATGTATGTGAAATTTAATCTCTATTGCTTTTGGGATGTATTAAGGGTAGTCTTTGGGAAATGATCAAGTCATAAGACATTCATTTGTGCTTTATAAAATGGCTCAAGGTTGAATGGGTCTCTCTCTTGCCCTTCCATCCCTTCTTCCATGTGAGGAACAGCTTTCTTCCCCTGCAGAGAACACAGCAACAAGGACCATCTGGGAAGTGAAGACTAGATCCTCACCAATCTCCTGGTGTCTTGATCTTGGACTTCTCAACCTCTAGAACCATGGTCTAAACATTTTGTTTGTTTATACATTCCCTATTGCGTGGTATTGTGGTAAAGTTGCACAAATGGACCAAGAAAGACAGTAGGCCTGGCGAGCACAGGGATGATTATTGGTTGAACCACTTTAGAATCCAGCTCAACCAATTCCAGATTCTTTGTGGAGTTAACAACAGAGTTTCTCATTGGCAGGCTATTAACAGTTTGGAACAGATGCTTTTTTGTGTGTGTGGGGAGGGATGTTCTGTTCATGCACGTAGTATGTTTATGCTGGTCTATACCCAGTAGAACCCAGTATCACTTTCTCTTACCCCTATCAAGATTGTAATAATCAAGTGTCTTCAGATGTTGCCAAATATCCTGGGGGCAGTAGTAATGCAAAAATCTCTCCCAGCTGAGGATTACTGAGTTATGGAATATGGAGCTAGAAGGAACTTAGAGGGATGCTTTCCTCCCCTTCCAAATAGTACCACACTTAAATCCTACCAGAGAAATAGTCTCATTCTATTCTTCAGATTCCTCATAGAAGAGAAAGTTCAATAAACCATCAGACAATAAGGTTCTTCCCAAACACGTGGACTAATCCGTCTGCGTGCATCAACTGAAGTGTCTAACACAGAGGCGTGGAGGACTCACTTGCTTTGATCAGGTGTCAGGCCCCGGCAGGCGATGCTCATCACTACACCTCCGATTAGTGTGAGGCCTCCAGCAACCCAGCCCACGAACAGAGCTGATCCAAAGGTGTACCTGTGAGGGGAGATGGTGTCGTGAATACAGTGAATATAGCTCTCTAGGCTCTTCCCACTGGCCATGTCCATTCCCTCTGTCCACCTTTGGGATCTGCCTCCCCTCAATTCTGGTGAAAGTTACTCTTTGAAAGCTTTGGCAAGAGAAGTTGGAGAGATAAGGAAACAGTCTCAAATGATTATTTGTGAAGGAATTTTAATGCTTAGAATCTTATCTGTGGGCTCATAAGTATTCATCTTACCTTATCTCAGGTAACCTCTGTGCCATGGTTTGGATGTTGACTGTCCCCTAAGGGCCCAAGTGTTAAAGATTTGGTCCCCATGGTGGTACTATGGAGTGGTGAAACCTTCAGGAGTTGCAGCCCAAGAGAGGTCCCTGGGTCATTGGGGATGTGCCCTCCAAGGGCTCCATGGCCCTTTCTCTTCCTGGCCATGTAGGGAGCAGTTTGTTCTCCACCATTCTCCTTGCCATTGTGATCAGTCAACCCCATCAGAAGCCTAAAGAAATAGGTCCGCTCCCAATCTTAGACTGGCATCTCCAGAACTATAAACCAAATCAAACCTTTTATTTTTGTAAATTAATTATATTGTATTTTATTATAGTAACTGGAAGCTGACTAACACACCTTGTGACCATCTTTGCAGGTAGGAATATTACCTTCAGAAAGAAGTAAGTTGAAGTGGTCATTCATTCTTTACTCATTCATTTACTATTTAGTCTTTAAAACATTTTTATTTATTTGCAAGGAGACAGAGAGGGAGAGAGGGAGGGAGGGAGGGAGGGAGAAAGAGAGGCACACTAGGGCCTTCTGCTGCAACAAATGAACTCAAGATGCAAGTGCTACTCTGTGCATTTGGCTTTATGTGAGTACAGGGGAACCAAGGTTGGGCCTTTAGGGTTTGTTAGCAAATGCCTTCACCTCTGAGCCATCTCTCCTGTGCCTGTTTATGCTCTTGTTCAGTAAGTATTTGTTCAGAACTGGGGAGATATCTGGGTTAGGTTCCCAGAACCTACATTGAAAACAGCCAGTGTAGTGGTACATACTTGTAAACCCAGTGCTTAGAAGGCAGAGAGAAATGGATTACCTGGGCCTCACTGTTAGAACCAGTCTAGCCTAAGAGGCAAATCCCAGGCCAATGAGAGACCCTGTCTCAAGAAAGGTGGATGCCATTCCTAAGAAAAGACACTCCAGGGGCTGGAGAGATGTTCAGCAGTTAAGGTACTTGCCTCCAGAGCCTAAGGACCCTGGTTAGTTCCCCAGTACCCATATAAGCCAGATGCACAAAGTGGCACATGCACCTGGAGTTCATTTGCAGTGGCTAGAGTCTATGGTGGACATATATATATATATATATGTATATTCTGCTTACAAATAAATAAAATATTAAAAAAGAAACGACACCTGAGTTAGTCCTCTGGCTTCCTGATGCATGCACACCCACACATACGTGCACATGCACACACATGAACATGTGCGCACACACAAAGGAGTACTTGTTGATCCTCTTATGCTCTGGCCCTGCCCTGGCACTGAGATGGAGACACAAAGAAGATATCCAAACTCTACCCTACTACTCTCATTATGCTTCCTGTCCCAATCCACTCCGAATTCTAGCTTGGGGGTGTCAGACTCCAAAGCTGGTGTTTTTCCTAATGAGAGATGCCTTCAGTGGGGTGGGGGCAGGGAGGAAGGGAATGGGACCAACACATGGTTTGTCCAAACAAAGCTTCTAATTAATAAGCAAAAAGTGTTCTGGGAGAAAATGTAGGAGTTCCTTTGATTGAGGACAAAGATGATGATTTGGTTTGAAAACTGCTGCCTTGAACTGAAGCTCTTCTCCTCCCTTCTTCCCTCCTCTCCTGGCTGGCGGCTGCACAGCAAGCAGCATAGCCTTCCTGTAGCTCCCCTGGGGGGCATGGCCACTTTCCAGCCCCATTGCTCTCAGACAGCTTTACCCTTGGTACCCTATAGATGTTAAATGACTGCCTAATCTGCATAACGTTAATGACATAGCAATAATTGTTACCATTTATTGATCTTTTATCCACTAATAGGATTTATTATTCCTTTTTTTTTTTCTGAGGTAAGGTCTTGCTCTAGCCCAAGCTGACTGAAATTCACTATGGAGTCTCAGGCTGGCCTCGAACTCATGGTGATCCTCTTATCTCCACCTCCCAAGTGCTGGGATCAAAGGCGCGCACAACCACACCTGCCCCCTTTTTTGGCTGATACTCAGCTCACTTTCTTCTTTTGTAAAAACTTTTTACTGATAATCTCCATACATATAGGACAATCACAATCCCCTTTCATAACCCTCCCATTCTCTCCTCCCAAATCCACTGAATCCTTTCTTGTTTCCAACCTATTATTCCCATTTTTAATGAGGAAGTTGAGGGTCAGAGATTCAGTAGCTTTTTCAAAGCCTGATTTGAATTCGGTTCACTCTACTGTTAATCATTAAGCTCTACTATTTTCTGTGCATGAGAAGGAAGTTCTCATCATACTCTGGGTCAAAGTCAGCAAACTTAAATACCTGCTGCAGGCAAGAGACTACAGTGAGTGACATAAGAAAATATGCAATTTCTTGGCGCTAATGTGTAGGGAAACCCCACAGCAGGTGATATGTGGCCTTAGAGCCTAGAGACTGGTGGGTGGGCAGGAGCCTCAGCTAAAGAGGCGGTGGTCCTTGTGAGAACGGGGACCACAGCTGCTCAACCTGCTGATCTTCCTTTTTTAAATAAAAGAAGTTGTGAAAACAGACACTGCAGAATCTTCCTGCACAGGCACCAGCTAGCATCCATGCCCCAGAGAGAAGAGGCTGGCACTGAGCACGCAGTTCTGCAGGTCCTCGTCCTCCCTCAGGACTTCTGCTTTCTGTCCTGCCTGCCTCACTCCACAACCACTCTCCGGGTCCTTAATAGCCTCCTGCTGGGATCCTCTCCGATTCTGAGAAACACAGCTTGTGACACTTCATGCTTTGGAGATCATACAATGAAATGATCAGGCTCATCCACATGCAGTGCGAGACCAGCAGCTTGCTGCTCTGGGCTAGTGTGTTGCCAACGTTATACAACGTGTGACTGCATGAGTGATGCGAATGGCCAAGTGAGGGGACTGAGTGGAGCACCGGAATCACGTGGTCTGCCGTGTCTTTCCTCACAGCTAGGCTGAATGTATGATTTCTACCCAGAGAAAACGAGAAGGGGAGAGATCTCTCCAGGGAGAGATGCTTAGGAAGGTTTTCAGGATCTAATCTCAGCTCCAGGTCTCGAGCCACCTGTCCAAGGGACAGAGGCAGGTGTCAGCAGATGGCAGGAAAGAGCGGGCGCAGGCACTGGTGCGGGGGCAAGGTGGCAGGTGACTCCTCCGGACAAGGGCAATGGTGTGACATACGCACATAGTGCACCCAGGGTTCGTGGGCTCTTCTAAGTCGAGTGGTTCTGCTTTGCCCATGATACTAGCAGGAATTCTCCAGGCTATGGGAACTCTAATGCCAGCCCTCCGAGAGTGCAGGCACACTGGAATGAGCTGATCAGCTTGCTTCCAAGCAGCTCTTATAAACAAGAGACCACGAGAGAGACATGGGGAAGGACTATTTCCTTTCAGTGTTGAAACAAAACAGAGACATAGGTGGGGACTGGAGCTCCAGGGAGCCATAGAATATCCTCAATCCTGTTTGGGCCTCATGTTGTACCTAGCAAGCACATCTCTACAGGCAGGTCAGGTCACTGCTCCAATATTTCTACCACTATCCCAGAGTAAGGTCTTTCTACTTTTGGTATTTTGCTGGTACTTCCTTCTATGAGATTCACCCATTTGACACTTTGGCTAAATGAATACAGATGTTGATATTGCTTTTCTAGTTATTAAATGTTATGTCCTCTTTCAGGTACCAAATTTACAGTGGAATTTCATCACCCACTGCTGGACGTCTGTGACAGTGGGGACCTAGTCTGTGTATTGGCCCACAGCAGGTGATCATCACACTTGTGGAATGAATGAATGAATGAATGAATGGCAATGGAAGCAGTCATAGGAAGAAACATTACTTCTCTGCCTGTATGGCACCTTGCTCATTTCTATTCAAGCATCTGCCTGCTCCTGCCAAGTCCCCATTATGGACTGCAGATGTAAGCTGATGTTCATTTACATGCCTGGGTTAATAGTGCCTGTTTCATTGCCACCACAATGGGGCCTGTGTAAGACTGTTAGATAAATACTGTGAGCTGTCACTGTATTTCAATGTAAATGTCAGATCAGCCTCAAGTCATATCAGCAAGGATAGTTCATGGAAATGAAGCTTATGGATTTTCAGATCATTGTTGATTTATGATATGGTATGGTTGCCTCTGATAAAGTTTTGCTATTTCAGGCCCTGACAGTCACATTAGGTACATATATATATATATTTTTTAAAATATTTTATTTATTCATTTTCAAGGGGAGAGAGAGAGAGAGAGAGAGAGAGAGAGAGAGAGAGAGAGAGAGAGAGAGAGAGAGAGAGAGAGAGAGCGCACCAGGCCCACCACCTTGTGGGGTCTGGCTTATGTGGGTAATGGGGAATTGAACCAGGGGCCTTAGGCACTGGAGGCAAGTGCCTTAACCGCCGAGCCATCTCTCCAGCCCTAGGTACATATATTTAATCATATTCTTATAACAATATTCACCAGGGAACATGAGACGTGGACTAGGAGCTTACCTGGTCTGAACAGTCTGCACCATCCCACCCATGCCGCTGTACATGTTGGCTGTGGACATCCAGAAGTTAGTGACCAGCATGTTGGCAAACACAGACACCCCAATAATTGCACAAATTCCTATGGGCAAAGAACAAGAAGGTCAGGATCAGCTTAGTTTAGGTGGGCAGATTACAGAATATTCCACTCCTGTAATAGAGTGGTCAATCCAGCCATTGATCACTGCTTTGCACTGTGTACC
Organism: Zapus hudsonius; assembly: GCA_004024765.1. Taxonomy (NCBI): domain Eukaryota; kingdom Metazoa; phylum Chordata; class Mammalia; order Rodentia; family Dipodidae; genus Zapus; species Zapus hudsonius. The sequence continues at coordinate 41,135 of PVHP010005205.1, read as the reverse complement.
TGACGGTGGGCTTAGGTGCTTATCTCTTATTTCTCTCATTTTGGAAGGATTCATGCATGTGTGCGGAAAGAGATTTTTCATGTATTTTGGGACCAAGGGTAAATAGTTTAAGTATCATGGGCCTGGTCATTGGTGGCTGTCAAGAGCTCTACCTTTAAAATCACTTTTTAACCATCAACCCATGTTCATGCAATCTAATCCTACTTAATCTAATTCTGTACTTAAAAAGGACGGGAAAGCAGGAGGGAGCCTACTTGGGTAGAAGAGGTTCAGTGGGAGTGGAAAGGGCACAAAGGAGGGCGATGTGGGATGAATATGATCAAATTACATTATATGCATGTATAAAGTTGCCAAAATATAAATAAATCAATATAAATTAAGAATAGAAAGAAAATAAAAAGAATCACTTTCTAGAGTTTTGCCATGAAGATAGATGCCTTAGGGTCTAGCCTCTTCTAGGGGGGTTGGGGTGACCTTAGCCTTCATCATGGTTCTCTGGAGTGGGATTAGACCTCCACACTCAGATCTTGAATCCCATTGTGGAAAGCTCTGACCCATGTTCACATTTCCCCCACCAGAATGCATCTTGTTGACACTCCCAGGAGGGCATCTGAGAGTGGGAATCCCTGTTTACCTGAGATGATGAACAAGATCCCCGAGGTCAGTGTCATCTTGGCCTTGGCAGAGTCCTCCATGGTGCCAATGCGGATGCACTTCAGGGCGAAGATGGACACCAGGATGCCGAAGACACCCAGAACGATGCCTACAATCATTAGGGCTCGCACTGCCTGAAGCATGGCTGGGGACAGGGGGCGAGACACAAGTAGACAATCACAATCGATGAGGCTCTGGGTTAGTAAAATGCCATTAACACATTTCTGAAAATGTATCACTTATAATCCTCTGACTGATGAAGAGTGTCCATAGGATGAGAGAATTATAGATGGTTGGAGTTGAGAAGGGCCTTGGAATTTATCCTTATTTTAAAACTTGATAATTGGGTCCGGACAGGGAACACACTTTGTCTAAAGAAACCATTAGAATTACTTATAGGTGTGACAGTAAAATCAAGTAACCCGGTTGGAAGGTGCATCATGCAAGAAGTCATCAATGGTCTTGGTCTTACTTGCAGCCACATTTTCAGGGTAAGTGTGTGAGCTCGAGGTGTGGGCATGGGTCTGACCATTCTTAGGAGAACTGAGTTCTAATCTAGAGTATTGCTAACTCTAATAAGCCCCTGTCATTAGACAAGTCACAAGAGTCTTGGAGTGGCCCTAAGATCTATTTCCTAATATAGCTGTCTCCTCTTCCTTTAAAGCCTTGCTCAGTGGCTTTGCTGGCCCTGCAGCGTGCTGGGAGCAAACATCTTATTTCCTTATTCATAGATGGCACATGCTTGTACTCGCTTTCTATTTGTATATTCAGGCCAGCACACATTGGTACACTGGCTTCCAAAGCTCAGAGTCCATTGCTGTAGAGGTGGTGGAAAGAATGTGAGAGCCAAAGGAAGGGGAGGACTGCTTATAATGTGATCTTCCACACACAAAATGGCCTTGATATTCATGACCTCACAGTGCCTGACACTACCTACACAAGACATTCATAATAGGAGGAAAAGATGGTGACATTGAAACAAAATAGAGACTAACTGAGGGGGAGTAGATAGGATGGAGGGTGGACTTGAGAGGGAATTAACATGGTTTATTGTCTATAATTTTGGAAGCTGTCAATAAAAAGTTAAAAAATTAACATACTGATATACTTGTCCATTCATTCATCATGTATTTTGGTAGCTTTTTTGTTATTGTTTTGAGACAAGGTTTTACTATGTGACCCAGGCTGGCCTTGAACTCACTATGTAGCCCAGGTTGCCTGGATATCACAACAATCCTCTTGCCTCAGCCTGGGTGCTGAGGTTACAGGCAGGTGTCACCAGAAATGGCTTTCTCATGTTTTCACGCTCAAATTCTCTGCAAGCCTTTTTGTCAGATGTCACAGGAGTCTGAAATTTCATGAAAACTAATCTTGGTATTAAGCTTTTTGCAAGCTAAGATTCTATTTTTACCAGAAGACCTGAACTTCACATTTCTTCTCACTCCCTGGGAGTGCTTTGGTTGAGTAAATACCAGAGAACTGCTGTGTGACAGTAGCTCATGGTGTGGTTCTTGTCATCTTGAACACACACAGTTTAATTGCACAGCTAGCCTGTGGTTCAGAACAGTGACTCAGATGATATTCGTGGGGCAGCCCTGCCCTTAGGAAATATCTTCAGGGCTATGTTGGTTTTGGATGTTACTATTAGAAAACTGGACATTTGAAAAACAGAAGAAACTTAGACATTCCCTCTGTCTTGTTTCCCTGAGCCTCTTATAAACTTACAAACAACCAAACAAACAAATAATCAAGTATGATAAATGATATCCACTTCTCATTCTCTGGAAATTACACTTATTCTCATCTCAGCAAGGAAGAGGTTGCTGACTTTGTTGATTGAGTGTCTTTGATATTTCTTCCTGAAAACACAAGCCATGTATGCCGTGGCTGAGTTAGGTGGCCCTCTCCGATGCTGTTGGGTGAGGCATGATGGGGAAGCTGGCACATAGAAGCTGAAAGACTATGGATTTGCCCAAAGAATGGTTCTGCTGTGCCACAAGGACCCCTGGGGATGTAAGCCCTGGCCATTCTGTCACGTCAGCTTATGTCTCTGGTTCTCAGAGGCTAGAATGTGCACGAACCTCTTGTCATCGGGTTTGCATGAGACCACGTTCCTGCTTTCTTTAAACCTGTAGATTTCTTACAAAGCTTAGGTCTTGCTTTGTATCAGGATTCCTCCATGGCCCTGAGTTCCTTTTGCTTTTTAGAATCTTCTTCTCTTAACTTCCACCCTCTTTTTGTAGTCTGAGGCTAGAAAGGACACAGCATTGTTTTGTGACTTTTGATGCTTGGTTGGGGCCAGAAATCTGAGCTTGGATGAGGGACTTCCCTACTGTGGAACCCTCTTGAGAGGTTCTTCTGGGAAGTGGACTAGAATGGGGACATGTGCCCAGCAGTTGCAGGAAATGCACTCACCCTTCATTGCTAGAAACCTCTTGTACCTAGTAAAGACTCTGGAGAGGCAGGTGGTGATGTGAGCTTCTCTTCCAACTGGAAGGGTGTACCATTTGGGATCCAAATTCTTCTCCATAGATAGACAAACAGAGCAACTCCCCTATTCTGTCTCATCTTGCATATTCTCACCCAGAAGCTAGGCTTATCAGCTCAGAACAAATGAGTCAGTGGCTCTATAGCCAGATTGCCGACACCGAATGTGTGACTACAGCGTTCTTCCCAAGGAATAATGAGGCCTTATCAGACCGAAGGGTGGGTAGGACTCAGGATTGAAAAAAGCAAACAAAAATTAAAACTCAGTGTTCCCTTATTGTTGCAAAATATCTCATGCCCTAAAGAAGCCGTGGGCTGGGTGTGAGGGGCAAGAGGGTGTGGTTCTCAGTCTGGCTCCTGGAGCATCCAGGGGAAATAGTACTGTTTTGGCCCTGCTCATTTAGTTTTTCAATTATATAAGATTTCCAGGTGTAATGAGGGGGAATAGCCCTCAGAAGCACTCAGGAGGAGGTGCTCAGAGTAAGTAGCTCAGAGAAAAGAGCCTCCAGCACTAAGCTTAACCATCAGGGTGGGGCTGGAAAGACAGCAATTCACTGGGAACCATAGTCCTGGTGGAGGTGGGGAGAGCTTGGTGGGTCTGAAGGGGGCCTAATTCAGGCAGACTGGAAATAGGAAGGGCTGGTTGGGAAATCCAAGCAGGAAAGTCTATGGCTGAGTCCAGAAAAAAAGGCTCTTTAAAACCAGCCAGAGCAGCCTGGGTTCTCCAGAGATCCAGGGAATAAATTCTGAGGCCCCTGTGACTGTGATTATCCTACTGAACAATGGGATACCCCGTGAGCATCTAGGGCAAGTCACCGCACCTCACTGAGGCCAGTCCTCCAGTGGAGTAGAATAAAGACACCGCTTGCAAAGAGATGTCCTGAGGATCAGATGCTACTTAGCACGAGCAGGAAAGGAAGCCAGGCTTGCTAATTCCAGTCTCCTTCCCTTCCCTAAAAGAAGCCTTTCCTGTGGCTGTATGGACTGTACTCAAACTCGAATCTTCTCACATGGTGATAAACAAAGTTGAAGATATGAAACAGCCACATGTGTGTGACTGTGATGAGTGGGAAAGAAATAAGTTTGGGAAGAGAAAGGCTGGACTGAAAGGAGGGGAAAAGAGCAGACAAAAAGGGACTCAGGATCTGACCAGCCATGAGCAGGCGCCCAGCCGATGGTGAGGAAGTGTAGGCAGGATTTTATGCTTCCAGTCCTTCATTTCACTGTTGCCATGGTTGGAATACACAAGTGTGTCCCTTCAGAATTCATATATGCAGACTAAGCCCCCAGTGCAATAGTATTAAATGATTATTAGGTCACCAGGGCTCAGCCATTATGAGTTAAGTGGCCCTACACAAGAGCTCAATTGCTGGAGAGATGGCTCAGAGGTTAAAGGTGCTTGCTTACAAAGTCTGATGGCCTAGGCTCAATTCTTCAATATCCATGTAAAGCCAGATGCACAAGGTGGCCAATGTGTCTGGAGTTTGTTTGCAGCAGCAAGAGGCCCTGGTGTGCCCATACTCTCTCTCCCTCTCTCAAATAACTATAATTAAAAAATCATACAAAAGGGCTTAAGAAAGTGTGTTTGTTCCTTTTTGTCCTTCTTTCCCTTCCATTATGTGGAAACCCAGCAAAAGATACCATCTTTCAAGAGAGTCAGGCTTCACTTCACGCTGAAATTGCTATCACCTTGACCTTGGACTTCCCAGCCTCTAAAAGCTGTGAGAAATCCTTCTCTGTTGTTTATAAATTTTCCAGTCTACTTTGTCAACCTCTCAGGTGATGTGAGATGATGTTGTCCTCCCGACTAGACCAGCCACAGTCATGATGCTTTGTGGTAGCTGGTCCTGCTGACATAACAAGGACCACCATAGCCCCAAGCTGAGCAGGCATTCTGGGTCCTGGGCTTCGGCTTTGCTCCTCAAGAACGCAGGGCAATTGGATTCATTTTTTACCTAAGTTTCAGGTCCTCGAGAGCTTTGAAAAACGAATCTCCAGCTTTCCTCTGTGGTATCTCTTTCACATGAATAATGAGGAGTAGATGTTTGAATGCCCTTATAGTAAAAATGCTGGGGCATTTTTTTTTCCCTTTCAAGAAAGGGAAAGCAGCTTGATTAAAAAGCTATGAGGTTCTGCCACATCTCATTTCAGCTTTATGACTAACTTATAACCATCATACCTCTTAGCTGCTTCTTTTTTCAACTTTTTAAAAATTGTATTTTGTTGTCATACTCTCCTCCCATTACCTTCTGTGGTCTCCCTCCCCAGCCTTCCTCACGGAACCCCTTCTTTCTTATTAGTTATGGTCATCTTCTTCCATAGGTAATTGGGAGTAAACCAGCTGATTTCACAAGACTGTGAGAACCAGACTTTATGAGAAAACACTCAACAATGATGAGAAGAAAGAAATGGGGAAACTCCTTTAGAAAAGACTTCATAGCAGTCTTTTTTTTTCCCTATGGATTTTTGTTTTAGATTTTATGGGGTTGTTCTCTGGTCTCCGGGTAGCATGGCTGAAAACCTTACTCCTGTGTCAGTGAATAGAAATGATGTGTTGATGTGAAACTCCCCAGTTCTCCAATAGTTATCTTTCCTACCTTGAGGTCCAAAGGAGGAAGTGCAGCTAGTCACGTGGAAACCTCGAGACTCTTTAGAGCCTGCAGTGGAGCTGAGCAATATTGACAGGCCCAGGACACAGTTACAATAGGGATGGGAAGGAGGAGAAACACATCCTAAGTCATTTTTGCTTTGGATATTTGGATTCATAAAAGGTGCTTTGTTTTGGAGAAGACAAACAGTCTGGAGGATCCAATGCCTTAACTATTTGAGAGCACTGAGTGGTGTAGACCCAGCTCTGATGATGTGTTGACGCCAAGAGCTCGACCTTGGGAATGGCGGGTTGAGCTCTCACACATGTGTCTTACTATCAGGTGCTTTGGAGACAAGAGATGTTTGGGGCCAAGCTGTCCCCAGCTCACCCACCTCTAACTCTAGGGCCTGTCACTGCATTAAGTGCAGTCCAAATGTCTGCAGACACATTTTTTAAAAGCAGTATTTGACTCTAATATAGTCATGCAGCGGGACACGCCTATGACCGACCCTCTCCACTCAACTTGCTGATTACTCTCTGCTCTCCTATTCCTTGGCCTCCAGGAAGCAGAGGTGGAAATGGCGCCCAGACCATCCTCTCCTAAACTTGACACTCCAGATTGTGCACAGTTAGAGACTGCAGGAAAGGGACACAGGCGAACTCTTTGCATTTATTGTGCTTGAACCCAAATTCCTCTCTTCAGGTTTTAAGGAAGCCCATTCCCAGTTGGAAGTAGAACTGGTCAGGCAGCAGACTTGAAATAGAGAGAAAATGAGATAGACTAAGAGGGGTCACGAGTAGCAGGGGAGAATGTCTAAGTCTGTGAATAATTGAACAGTCTGAAAGCCCTGGGTCCCAGTCACTGGTCCCTTCCCTCACTGAGCTATTGACCAAAGTGACCCATGAGGCTCCAAAAACAAGACAGAATTCTGTCAAGGCTCTTGAACGCCCTCCCCAGGCCTGAGACAAAATCCTGTTGCTGAAGAAACTACAGAATGCCATCGATCTTCATCGAGAGTCCCAGCGAGGTCTGGAATGGTAACCAACCCCCAGATGGCAGTTAGTGAAGGGCTGGAGGGCAATGCACAAGCTGCCAGGGGAAACTGATTGGCGATAACTGGAGTAAACAGACCATTGGCACGAAACATAGTCTGCGGCCATGAATAGGCTGGATACAGTTCCTACTGGGAGAGAACAGCAAACCAAGAAAGGAGCAATTGTGCAATGTCTTCTATCCATGGAATCTCTCTGTCTATGGATTTCTTCTATCCATGGGATCTTGGCCATGTTACCCTTCCTTCCTCTCTGAACCTCAGTTTCTACTTTATAAAAACAATGCTAGACACATTTCCTTATTTGAGAGTCTCTATGCAATCCAACAAATGGCTGCAACACTGACTGGAAAACAACGATCAATCATCAACTCTGGGTATCAATTATCCAGTTTACTTGCATATGTAGTCAACACCACTTACCTCCCTGATCTATCTGTAGGCTACATGGTGCAGCTTGTTGGGAGTTGAATTAGATAGTCTATGCCGGTAGGTTCCAAATAGACATGGTATGTTTTCATCAGATGAATGAAAAGTTAAGTGAAATTTCACAAGAAAAAACCTTGTACTTAAGGACGAAGTGAGTAAATGTTAGTGGTTATTATGACTGCTAACGAAAAGTATGATAGGTGTCTGCCCTGTGTATTTCTTTTTTTTTTAATATTTTATTTATCATTTTCAAACAGAGAGAGAGAGAGAGAGAGAGAGAGAGAGAGAGAGAGAGAGAGAGAGAGAGAGAGAGCCAGGACTACCACCTTGTGGATCTGGCTTATGTAGGACCTGGGGAATTGAACCCAGGGCCTTAGGCACTGGAGGCAAGTGCCTTAACCGCTGAGCCATCTCTCCAGCCTTGCCCTGTGTATTTCTATAAACACCTTTCAAGACTTTCTTTGATGTCTCCTTGTGTTCTGGGTCAAAACAAAGCTGTCAACACCACCTCTGCTACCTTTTGTCTTCAGGTATTTCATCCAGCTTGTCTGAATCTTTCCTCTTTCCTCAGCCCCTTGTCATGTTCAAGAAATACCATATGCAGCTGATTACAAGTCCTATCTAAGCACTGCATCTTAGTCAGTCAGCCTTGCTTCCTCAGGATCCCCACTAGTGTCCACAAGTCCCCTCCTGCTTCCTCTCTGGTGGCCCTGTCTTTATTCGTTGTTGCCTGCAGGCCGTCTGCTCATCCCTTCGCTCTGCCAAATCTACGTCACCAAATATCTTTGTCTCTAGATTCCGACTTATAATGTGACCACTTTGGCTGCTCTTAAATCCAGTCACACTGTTCCCCATGGCCACAAGTGAGCAGTGGTTTAAAGTACCCTCTTTTCTTCTCAGTCCCAAGCAATGCTTTATTTTCTGGCTTTCAGGGGAATCCTGTTCCTGTGACCCAGACAGGCTGGGCAGCTGCTGGGAACTGTCCCTCCATTCAGATGCTGGCTCAGTCCTTGACTTTGCACAGCATGGCTAGGAGATGGGGTGGAGAACAGTACCCAAGCCTTCTGCTTGTTGTGGGCCATGCTGGGTGTTGTGGGGGATGCAAGATAGGCATCTCAGAGTCCTCTGACCTCAAGCTTACTTACAGAGAGAAGGCTAACAGTGCTCAGGAGCGATAAATGCATCGTGAGGGACCTTATGTTCATGTTTGCAGTCCTCAAGATGTGGTGGGAGGAAGTCCTCCCTTCCAGATCACTTCACCCTGAAACTCTTCCAAGAGAGGCCAGGACCTCTCCCTTTGCAGGTCTAAAACATCTCAGGGCTTTGTGGGTGGAAACTGGGCTTCTTGTCTAAGAGCTATGTGTTTGCCCTTTCTGGAATAAGGTAGCTAGCACTACCAAACTCAGCTCCATTCTTTCCACTTCCTCTATCCATTTCCCTTTCTCCTTCCTTACTTTTTAGGGGAAAAATAACTTGTGCATTTTCTCCATGATCATATTTATACTCAAATGATACTGAGTGTCAGGGAAGATTTTCAGTGCAGAAACTCACTCAATCTTGGCTTCTTTCCTAAATCCAGGCCTCCATCAAAATGTCTGATCTCTGAAACTGTACACTGTATATTATCTTGCACCAAACAACATTTTATACACAGAGGAATTTAACAATATTTGCCTGAAAAACAAACCTAAGTCAATTGCCTGTCTTTTTTTTTTTTTTCAAGAGACCACTTTGTAGGCAAGGAATTATCTACTTTGCAGAATTGAAATCAGGATGGTGGTGAGGCTGGGTGTGGGGCTTGGTGGAGAGCTCTTGGACCTGGCAAGCTCAGGGCCTGGGTTTCATCCTCAGCCAAGCAACAAACAGACTAACAACAAAAATAGGGGTGGGGGAGAAGGAAAAGGAAGAAGGAGGAAGGAGAGAAGAGAAACATTTTTTGATGGGCTCTGGAAAGAGGAAACTGAACATGGGGTAACATGCTTAGATAAGATGTGAATATGAGCTCAATCTTTCTTCTTCATCTGCAGTTGAACTTGGCCTTAGCTATCAATTCAACCATCTGGGTCTTGGATCTCCTCTCTGACTTCTCCCCTCACCCCCTCACTACAGCGTGATTCCTCCTCCTCCGTCTTTCTTCCCTCTGGCAAGTTCTTCTGTCCTCATTTCCTACAGAGCCAGTGATCCTGCTGGTCCTTCAAAGTATGCTTTCCAAAATGGAATTCAAAATTGTTTTTATACCCTGGCATCCATCTTTCACTTCTTTCTCAAAAATAAGACAAGTTAGTTGAATTGCTTTTCACAATTCAATTTTAAGGGCGCCACAAACTCTATCATTTCTTGTGGATTGATTTCATCTACCTGTTTACAAAGTGTTTCAGAGAATCAAAACCATACATACATCATGACAACCTCTGGGACCCACTGATTAGCTTGATCTATTATTTTCTTATTTTTTAAAATACTTGATTCTGTAATACCCAGGATGAAAAGTTGCTACAATGCATACAGAAATAATTATTTGTATTAGAAGCAAAGTTCAACTCATTTCATCTTCAAAGGCAAAATGATGTCATATATTTATTTTCTAAATTATTATAATTTTATATTTTAGCAACCATTAGCTTTTAGGAAGAGTAAGTATACCAGATGTTCTCAACACAAACGAAGATAAAGGAAATTATTATTTAATGATAATGCATTTGGAACCTATAGAGACTCCAACTTTACAAAGAAAGCTTTAATTGAGTTGAGGACAAAATTAGCTCTCAATAAACTTTCCTGGCTAGACCAACATGCCACCCTCCTTTTCTGCACCCATGTATGTGCAGGCAAAAGGAAGGCATTATTTCCTCCTTGAGTAACAGTTTATATTAGGAACTCCACAAGCTCTTACAACAACCCATTCCCTCCATGCCCCCCACCCCACCCCCAGCTGTTCCTGTGACTTGAACATGAATTCTCCATTTTCTCCTGCTTGACTACTGTCCTCTTTGATGAAGGGCCAGCTTCTCCTATTCACACCTTCATTCTGAGCCAGAGCTGCCAGCAGGGCTGCTGAGGCCAGAGAGTCGTGTCCTTCCCCAAGGTCACCGCACCTACCTGGAAGGCCCAGGATGGTGAAGTAAGGGCGGCACTCGGTGAACCCCGAGCTCTGCCGCACGCAGCTCCTCCACAGCCCCTCATACTGGAACACCGAGGTGACGGGGTTGTCGTACAGATCCTGGGTGCTCCACATGTCCATCACCGTGGCGATGATGCAGCCGGCCAGGCCCAGGAGGGCCAGGAGGAAACCCACCACTTGGCATGTGGTGGTGGACATGGCCTCTGGGGAGCAGCTGCCTCGCAAGGTGCAGCCACCCTCCCGCCCAGGGGAGCTGGGCTGATCAGATGCCCCGGCGGGCAGTGTTTGCTCACGGTGTTTTCCTTAGATAGTTCAGTTTCACTCCTGGTTCAAGGACATTATTTTTCATTTGTGGGGAAGAGGCCCCAAGAGGCACTTGTTGGGCTGAAGTTGGTGCTGGGTGGTTGGAACACAGACAGGGCCTGGCAGCCTCCATGGCAGCTCTGGCTCCGAGGCCTGCTGGGAGCCCCTGAGCTTTAAGACAACATGGCCCTGGGAAGCACCCACCTCACTGTGTCTTAAACCAGACTCATGACATTTCACTGACACCTTTCCGTCTTAAATGGGCAGGGAAGCCTCTCTTACTCCACTTTTAGGTGAGTCAAGTGAAATAGAAAAGGAAAAGTGTCCAAATGACTTGAACCATAGATGCTCTAAGGATGTCGAAGTTGGGGCTTCCACTTCTGCTTCCTGGCCTGTCTCTGTTTTCAAGTTCAGTGGCAGGAACAAGCAAGGCTGAGAGCAGAAAGCCAAGTACCTAGAGGTGTGTTTTCGGTCTGCAGGTACTGGGTCTGGATGGGAGGCCAGGGGCCCCCACTGACCTGTCTCTTGCTGTCACTCTTACCTAGGAGTGGCCTGAGGACCATGTGGCAGGCTCCTACAGAGCCAGGAAGGAAGGCCTAAAGCAGGGCCAGGGCTGGCTGGTCCTTCCCACCTGGCCACCAAGAGATGTAGGAACTGCTTTGGACATTGTCCCAACACCTGTATACTGGGTGACTTGGCCTTGCTGGTGAGTGTCTTCATTTGTAGCAGAGAACCGGTCAGAGTCCTGTATGATCTCACATAGCAGCTTTCACATTTTGTAGGAAAGTTTTCACTACAGTTGGTGAACATACTAGAAACTCTATGATCAAGCTGAAGCGAACAGGTGCTGGGATTTCACTCTGTGTCTTGTTAGAGAATTGATCAGCCTGTTGCCTCAGAAATGAGGACTCTGGATGTCTGGCCTCTGAACTCAGAGCTATTTTAATTAACCCTTCCAAAATATGGCTTCCAAGGCCCTGAAATTCACACACACACACACACACACACACACACACACACACACACACACACACACACACTTGCACACCAATCTAGCCACAACAGGTTCTCCAGGAAACCAGCTCACATGTCTGGACATTTCAATGTTATCTGGATGCACCCAGCCAGTGCTCCTACAGTTTGATCCCCAGCAAACACAGAAGGTAAAAGTTGGTGTCCTCACTCATCTGAACAAATGCAATACTGCCATTGACTGTGGTCAGTGTGCAAAGGAGGAAGCAAATTAGGGACTAACCAAGAGTCATAGACAAAGTAAAATGGCACTGGGGGAGGTGTGCCCTCTGAGCTGAGTCATAAGACCAACTGAAAAGGTGGGGAGGGCAACTTGAAGAAGTGACATCAGTCTCTGCTGGTGGAAAGGGACTTTTCCAGTTAGATTAGAACACTGTTCAGGAATTATTCTGGCACTGCTTCTGGGGGCAGCGTCCATCTTCCTCAAGTCCACTAAGAGAAGAGTTTTCATTCATTTTTTCTTTTGCATGTGCATGTGTGTGTGCCTTTGGGCTTGAGTGTGTGTGTGTGCTGTGTGCATGTGCCTGTGTGTGCAAAGTCAGAAACTGACATCGGATATCTTTCTTGATTGCTCTTCACTTTAGTGAGGTGGGTTCTTTCATTTGAACCCATTAGGCTAGTCTAGCTAACCCGTTGCCCAGGGGATCCCTGTCTCCATTTCCATGGATGCCGGGAATTGGGAATCTGAACTCTGGTCCTCACACTTGCAGGGCAAGCAGTTTATTCATGGAGCCTCCTCCGCAGCCCCGTAGGCATCCTCAAAGGCTCTGTGAGTTCGGTTTCCAGCTCTTCCGTTTCTCATTCAATCAACACACCCCTCCCACACATCGAGGGTAATGCCAGCAAAATTGTAGATGGAAAACAGAAAATAAAGCTATGTTACTACAAGTGATCTATTCTCACTCATGGCAAGTTCTTGGCAAAGTCACTCAAGATTTTATGGTAAATCTCAGAGTCAGAAATGACGTATTCAGGTAGTGAGCTTTCTTTCTTGGTTGAAAGGTGACAATGACTTAATGCTTTTGGAAGAAATAAGTTCAATGTCAAAGGTAAACTAAAGCTATCTGTTCCCACACAGAATACTGAGTGAAAAGAGAGATTATGAATCTGTACACTTTAGAAGCAGGGTTGAAAGCACCATTGAAATTTTCGCTTCCTGGTGAGATTTCTGTGCTCTGAAATGAGTGACCACTGCTTTAACCGTCTCTGCCAGAGAATGAACGGGGATCCACAGAGGAAAATCTGATTTCTGGTTTGTGGTAACAGGTTTGTTGAGACAGATCAAATGTTTCCCTGTGTGCTAACTCCTTGGCTGGTTCTCTTTACAGTGATGGCTTTGGTACAACTTTGTTTAATCACCTTTAAAATGGAGCAAAATGTGTTGCCGACTTCCTTGGGGAAATCACGCTGCATCCGCTTAAATGTGGCATTGGCATCATTCCAGCTGTGGGTTTCCAGAGCTTATTTATTTTACCGACACCACTTTTGTTAGAAAATTTTGAGGACTATTAATATGACATCAGCTGTGGTAATTTGGCATAAATTATGGTACAAAAATCAATGAAAATATTATCACTAGGCATTAGGAAAGTAAAGTTAGTTAAACAAGAAATGGGCAGACACATTTATTATTTTTTTAAAGCTACCACATTAATTTATGAATCTAAAAACATTTTGATGTTTATAATAGAAAGTTTGGAGAAATTTAAGGAAATAACTCATAATTTTAAACTCTAGACAAAATATTTGGCATACTTCTTTCTTATTGAAAAGAACATACTTTTCCATGATTAAGAGATTATAAAGTTGGAGCTGGAAAGATGGCTCAGCTGTTAAAGGTGCTTGCTTGCAAAGCCTGATGGTCTGGGGCCCCAGTATCCACGTAAAGTCAGATGCGCAAAGTGGCACATGTGTCTGGAGTTCATTTGCAGTGGCAAGAGGCCCTGGTGTGCCCATACTCACTCTCAACTAAAAAAAAATAAAATATTATAAGGCTGATGTGTTCACTTTTCACTTTGTTCTGTTCATGCCATCAAAGCTTTTGAAAACATATTATATAAATTAGTGTTCAATTTCATGGAATTTTGACATTGTGCATCAGTTAAAAAATAACTTTAATATAATAATTATATTATTATTATAAATATAATATTGCAATAATTACTGCACACATGTTTTTGGTTGATTATTTGCTTTAAATTAGAAAATATAATCTGTATTATTTTATTTGCACCTCAGTGCCCAGTGCATTAGCTATATTTAGTAAATACTTATTAAATGATATAGTCAAACATCTTTATGTTTCCTTCATGCTTTCCTCCGTTGTTTTTAGTTTTGAAGAATAATTTTTCATGTAGGTAAAAAGTACATTGGAATTATTATTATTTTTTATTGTCCATAATGAGTTACATTATTTAATGGGCAAACAATGAGTTGTTATCCCAAGTTCCCCAATGTCCCTCTTCCCCATCCTCAATTGGCTGGATATCCTCCTCCGTGGGCAGTCTGGATCCGTCCTTGAGGTTGGGGACCATGGATAGCCTAGGAGTTGGCCCTAGTGTGTTGTTACTGAGGTGGGCCGTGTCTCTGGATATTCTCCCTCACCAAGGCTCTCACAATCTTGGAATTATTTTATAATTAAAAAATTTAAAAGTATTTTATATATTTTTAACCTTTTATTGACAAGTTTCATACATACATACAATATATCACGATTATAGTTCCCTCCCACCTCCCTATGTATTTTACATTTAATACTCTTGGATTTATTTTGGCATGTGTGTTGGCTGATACTATGATTCCTTTTCCCGTCCATAAAACTCAGTCAGTAATTTTTTTGTGGAATTTTTTTTTCTTTTCTGAGGTTGGGTTTTACCTTTTTTTTTTTTTTTTTTTTTACAGCATGTCTTGAGTAGCTTTGCCTTTTCCCCATTGTTTCGTAGCCTCCTCTATCTTATATTGGATTCACATTTTTGTCTTTCTAATTTTAGGTTTTATTCCATTAATCTGTTTGTTCATCCTTGTGGCAAAGCACAGCTTTAATTATCAAAGCATTAAAATTGGGCTGAATATCTGGCAGAGTTAGTCCATCACTTCATTATTCTTGTAAAAAACAGTTACAAATTCTCGTCTGCTTCTTATGGATGCACTATGTCAAGATCTCTGAGGGAAACGTTCCCACTTCCACTAGAATTCTTGCAGTGGGGAAGAACTCAGCCTCTGCGGAAAGCCTGCTTGGTTGGAGTCCTCACCTGCCACTTACATCGAAGGGCCTCTGGGCAAATTCTTTCACCTATTTGTGCCTCAGATTCCTCAGTTGATGAAATGGAGAGATAAGCGTACTCCCTTCAGAGGGTTGTTGTAAATATTGAAGTATTCATAGCTAATATATAGACAATTTACTTAAATTCATATATTTATACAAATTATATATGTTAATACATGTGAATTTATTAAAACAATGTCCAATGTTGGGCCCCAGCCTGACTGAGCAACCTTAAGCTAAGTTTTAGAATAAGCTTCCTGAGTTCCATGTAGCTGGCATGCTTTGTTCCTGCTTCTTAGGTTTCACTTTACTGGTGATGTAACCAACTACCCTGCTGATTGGCTGTAAAACAATGCGCCCTAGGGCTCTGCTCTATTCTGCTGATTGGCTCCCACCAAAAAGTTTGAATCCTATTGCTTAAGAGGAATAGGTGTGACAATGCAGCCTTGGGTTATAAAAGGGCTTTGGGTGCTCAAGTAAAGTGAGATTTGCCCGACATTTCTCCTGGTCGCCTGTGTCTGTCTGACCATAGCCTCACCTCTCCCCGATTGAGCCCTTTCTCCTACTGGCCAGTGAGACTTGGGCTACCAGCAGGGGGCCAGGGGTCTGTGACCCCCCAACAGCCCAATGCATAGCAAATATTTAATCAATTTTACTATAATTACATATTAATTAGAAACAAATGTCTTTCTTTTTTCTTTTTGCTTGTGCACATGTGTGTGGGTATGCAGATGCATGTGCCCATGCCGTGCCCCATGTGCTCACTGTGGGGAGCAGAGGCTGGCCTGCTGTTCTCTGGCATCCTGCTCAGCAAGCCAGAGTTTGTCACTGATCCTAGGGATGGATGTTCCCTGCCCCTCTTCCAGTGAGCCCAGTGAGCCCTGGCGGATTCTCAGGTTTCTGCTCCCCTATGGGACTGGGGATTACAGATGAGCAGTGGCCACACCCAGCTGTTTATGTGGGTCCTGGGATCTACCTTCAGCAGTCTCTCAGCCCTCCTCAGGCCCCCAAGCTTGCACAGGAAGTGCTCTGAACTACTGAGCCATCTCTCCAGCCCAGATATGCATTTTAGAACAATTCTCATGTAAATCTGTAGGGTTTCCACTTATTTAAGAATTTTTCTTAGTAAAGCATTTTATTGTTTCATTTTGACTCTTGTCTATTTGCAAGTGCTATCCACTGTTTAACTGTGCTGCTCCTTCATTCTTCAATCCCTATCACACAGAGCCAAGTTCTTACAACACTCTCATGCCCCTCTGCCTTTTCTCAGCGAGGGTCTTTGCTTAGAAATCCCTTTCTGAGAAACTCATATACACGTGGTTACTGACTGTCCTTTTGGAAGATTCCCCTTTTATCCGTGGTCTATACCCCATACCGTGGATGTTACTTACTATATTTGTTGTTGTAGTTTGTAACTGAGGATAGACCCCTTCCACAAGTATATTTGCAAAGCCAGGAGACATTTTTTTCAAGAGAGAGAGAGAGAGAGAGAGAGAGAGAGAGAGAGAGAGAGAGAGAGAGAGAGAGAGAGAGAGGCACCAGGGTCTCCAGTCACTGCACATGAACTCCAGACATATGTGCACTTTGTGCATCTGGATTTACATAGTAGATACTAGGGAACTGATCCAGGCCCTTGGGCTCTGCAAACAAGTGCCTTTAACCACTGAGTCCTCTCTCCAGCCCCAGGAGACATTTGTTAGTCACAAGCAGAGTAAGGGACAATGCTGCTCCTATCTAGTGAGTAGAAGCCAGAAGTCAGTGTTAAATATTCTTCAATGCACACAGTGCCCCATATGTCAATCATTTTGAGATTGAGAACTGTATGACAGTGGTCTTGCTACTATCTCCGTTTCTAGGTTTGTGAGTCCTTGAAAATTATGTTACCCACATCCAGAAAGACTGGGACATATTCAGTGTTTCTTGATGAATAAGTACTTCTAAATCCAGTTTCAATGCCACTGTTTATATCCCTACAATTTATGCCTGTGTGAAAGGACCCAAGTCTTTGTTTTTCCTTCCTTGTATTTCCCAAGAAGGAATCCTGTCTATATGACCACTGGCTATGAATCTAGTGAAAGGTCTTTTTCTAGGAAGGGGACCAACAATCTTAGTCTGGCATTCCTCTGGGAGGTTTGGCTGTGTGTGGCTTTAAAAAAACATTTTGTCTATTGAGAGAGAGAGAGAGAGAGAGAGAGAGAGAGAGAGAGAGAGAGAGAGAGAGAGAGAGAGAGAGAGAGAGAGAGAGAGAGAGAGAGAGAGAG
>PVHP010005205.1:0-23841 GCA_004024765.1 Zapus hudsonius | reverse complement strand
TTAATAGCACTAGCTGCTTATGTCACTTGTTTGACCTTTTAAATATCTTTATTCTGAATAAGTATATACATTGTCTGAGCAAATCTTGTGATTGTGTTCCCGTTTCCCCCCTCTCTGTCTCCTACCACTGGGGTACTTCCTTGGTGCGAATACTGGATCTGTCCCTGGCTATTTCTTACTGGGTCTGAGAATTTATGTTACTGTTCTTAGGAGTGAGTAGGAATGGAAATGTAAAATCTATGCTTTCCTTTAAACAATGGAAAAGAAATGAAAGCAGTTGCATTTGGATCCGCTGGCTGGCTGGTAGAGGTTCTGATGCCCATGTTTGGACCAGAGTCAACCTCCAATGCTGGAGCACCTACATAAGCAGCTCTGGGAATTTCTCCCTCTCTCCCCTGAGTTTGAAGGCTTGTGCCTGGTGGTCAGTCCATTGGCACCACCACAAGTATTTCACATCCTGTTTTTGCACATCCCTGATTATAACAATTACCAACAAAATATACCATGAGGAATTTTATCTGGAAGTAAGTGTTAATATAGCCTTTGAAGCTGGATTTCAAGAGCAGTATACATCACAACCTTTTCTCGAATGAACAAGGCCATTGCATGAAACTACCAAGTCCCAGACACTTCATGACCACAGACATGAGAGGTAAGTGTGGGGTGTGATCATCTCAACATTATTAATACCATTTTGTAAAACAAACCTAGGCAAATCAAGTACCTATACAAATAACATTAAAGTCAAAACACGGAAACAGGTGAAACACAAAATCAGGTTTGGGGCTATATCTTTGTCCCCCAAATGAAAATGAGCACCATCCTCCACACAAAGTTAAGTATTGAAGTTGAGTTTATTAGGGCTTTTTAAGTGTTATTTCTATGACATTTTCTATGTATGGTCTTTGTATTTGTGTAAGACCTGCATAATAAATTGAAATCTATTGTTATATTTATTGAAGGAACATGGGAGTAAGTACAATTTCAATCAGCATTGAGGATCTGTAAGGATTCTTTTCTTTTCAAAGGATTCCCACAATATTCTTCTCCAAAAATATGTCTCTAAACTGTCATCATGGGATTCTCTGTCTCTCTTTGCCTCTCTTAGTTGCTGCCTGTCTCTCTCTCTTTTACATACACACAGACACACACACACACAAACACACACACAACCCCTAAGAGAAGTTATAATAGACAGTGTCCACCTGACCTCCCCTGGCCTCCTTTTAGTTCTGTGATCATGGACAAGTCTCCCCAACCCTCAGGTCTCCATTTCCTCATCTGGTTCACATGAATGGGGAATGCTAGCCCACACTAGGCCCCACCCAAGGAGAAGTCTCAAGTTGTCTCCACTTATTTCTGAGTGTCAAGTCTTCATCCTGTGGTCAAATGGCAAGTTTCTTACAGGGAAGGTCCTTTGCTGTCTATTTCTGATCCTTCTTATAATGCTCAGCTCAGATTACTTCCCTGGTCACAATTTTCATTTGTATTTATGGAAGAAGTAAACAATCAAAACTAAAAATGGCAGACTTACTCACTGTCTTACTCTATTATGTGAGTGAAGGACACTGGGAACATATGCTGATGACTAGAATTTCTCTTTAAATTGGAGTGACTAATCTACTAAGCAAAGAGCCCCATAATCCCGTGTAGTTAACATTTTAATCTGGGGATGGGGCATGAGAGCTCACAGTATCTTTCCCTTGTTTCAAAGCTCCCTTGTCAGGTGATTTACTGTGCAGAATGGGCCTGGAGTCTTCTTCTTTGTGACCACTGTTTTCTGGAATTCATAAGCCTGTAGCCTCTCCCAGAACAGAATCCCTGAGACCGTTGGTTCTTTTAAAATTCTTTTCAGGTCCTTTCTTCTCTCTCATTTCTATTGCTGCAGCTAGTTTAGGAGTCCCTGGAATCTGGGGGCCAGGCACAGGGGCCTTCAGATGGAGTGTGCTCAGGAAACAGGCAGTCTCCAACTTGCCAAAGGCACTCTTGGATCTAAAGGGGAAAAAAAGCAACTAAGGCCTGAGCCTTCTGAGTCCTGTTCTTGGGGGCATTCCAGACTCTGCCTTTGCTTGTTTCCATAAAGGCTGGGAGAATGGAGCCCCATTTATTCCCCAGAAGCAACTGAAAGTTTCCTTCCCTAATGTTCCTACATTTCTATTCCATCCACTGTGGTGGTGACTGTTGCTCCTGTCAAAGGTGAATCTCAGTTCCTCCTTCTCCCTGGAGCTTCTCTTGGCGTCCCAGGCACCCCCAGTCACCCCAGCGGCCAGGCACCTGGCCCTTACCTGGAAGCCCCAGAAGGGTGAAGTAGCCCCTGCACTCGGTGAAGCCAGAGCTCTCTCGGACACAGGAGCGCCACAGCCCTTGGTAGTTGAACACGGCTGTCACCGGGTTGTTGTACAGATCCTGGGTGCTCCACTGGTCCATGCAGGTGGCCGCGATTGTGCCCGCAAGCCCAATCGCGGACACCACAAACCCCAAACCCTGGCAGGCAGTCACAGACATGCTGGGGTAGAGCACCCACACAAGCACCCAGATCAGAGATCAGCCTGGTTGGGTCTGAGGGCACTGGGTGTAGGGATGGAGTTTTCTCGTAATGGCTGGTGCACACGTCACGAAAGGGCCATGCAAGGAGGTGGGGAGACTCACCAGTGCCACCTGGGCTGGCCCTGCTTCTTTATCTACCTACCCGAGATAATTTCCACAACATGGTACCAAGAGCCATTTGTTTCCCACCATATGTACACTCTACCCACTGTTTGCCTTTGGAGGGAGTTTCTTTCCTGATTAACAAGGTTCTCCTCTGTGGAGGCTTAGCCAGCACAGAGGTGGCTTGGCTGGAAGATGCAGTGTGTCACTCGGGGGCTTCCAGGGGCTGAGTCACAAAAGCTTGGAGATACAGCGTCTCATCCCTGTGGCCCTCCAAGCGAGGGCACTGGACTCCGCAGGGCACTCCTTAGGACCCTGCCACTTTAATTAGGCAAGGCATGATGAGGTCTACAGTGATCAGAGACATTCTGTTCTATCAAGTCACACACCAAATTAGCCAACACAGAAACACTGCCCTGGGGAACAGCAGGTTTAGCTTTCCGTGAACCTCTGATCACACATTTGCATCATGAATAGTTAACCTCATTTGATGTGCCTTTCTATTCAATGATCCCTAATTTCATACATAGCATTGAGCTCATAGACAACACAGTATCATCTCAAGTATTTTTACATAAGCCCCCAGTGCATTGACTACTTGTGCACAGAAGAAATCATTTCAGCACTGTGCATGATGGCCATTTTGAACAGCAAAACCAACAAAAGCACAAAAATAGAGTGTGGAACTCTCAAAAAAGGTGCATGTTTACAGTATAAGAACAACAACGACAAAGATTGGACCTTCACCCTCAGCTGGGAACATGAAGTTTGGGCCATTCACACTTCGCCTTCTGTCCATTTAGGACTATGGGAGTGCCTTGAGTATTGATTTTGGATCAAATAAATTTAAAGAAAACTGGAGACATGGAATTTTGAGAATCAACTGTAGTTGGTATTTATGGAACCTACGAGTTGGTGTGAGTATACTGTTGGCAGATTCTGTGGTGTTGGCTCTGCAGGAGAAGAGAGCTGTGATAAGCTGCTGGAAGGTGTCCAGGCTCTGGAGCCGGACGGCTTGGGTTCAATTCCCACTCCATTACCTGCCAGCCAAATACAGACATCAGCTAAGTCACTTAACTTCTGGGGCCAGTGCATCTTGATTTGAAAAATATAGTAATAGTGCTTAGTTACCTGGATTGTTTGTAGAATAAAAGGCAAGAAAACAAGTGAAATGCTAAGTACTGGGTCTGGAACTCTGTGCTCAGAAGACACTAACAAGCATTAAAACACTAGAGAAGCCGGTCGTGGTGAATCCAGTGCTTTAATCCCAGCACTCAGGAGGCAGAGGTAGGAGGATTGCTGTGAGTTGGAGGCCACCCTGAGACTACATAGTGAATTCCAGGTCAGCCTGGGCTAGAGCGAGACCCTACCTCAAAAAACAAAAAAACAAAACAAAACAAAAACCCCACTAGAGAAAACTGATGAAAAGAGTAAGAGTAAGGGTGTAACTGTATTTTATCCCATGAATCACAAACTCAATCCCAACTTCTTATACAAAGTGTCTCTAGTTTCAGAAAGACTTGTTTGTGGTTGTTCAGATATCATCGCTACTTATTTTGACTCTGGGCTCAAGAATCAAATCTTTTGTAATTCAGAGATATGTTGAATATCAGTGGATATGCTTTAGTTTCAATAATTCTATTTATATATGCATTTATTTAGTTAGTTTTTTGCATGCATACGTGTGTGTGTGTGTGTGTGTGTGTGTGTGTGTGCATGCTTGTGGGCACAGAGGGAAAGAGGAAAGGTGTGGTACTCTGGGCTTTACAATGGAAGGGAGCCTGCTTACTTTGTTCCCCAGTGGAGGCTGTGGTGTCTGTCATGTGTCCCCATGGGGCTCCAGGAAACCTAATGTGACAACCACTGGACAAGAGTCATTTAATAATCTGTCCAACAATTCATACAGTAAAGAAATGGACTAGAAAATTCAGCTCATTGGCTTAGGGAACAAGCATGCCAGGTTGTCCAGCATGGAAAAAAGGAGAGGAATCTTTGTGAGATAGTATTACCACGAGTCTCATATGTGACTGTGGTTTTAATTAATGGTCTTGAAATCCCCACATTTATCTTTAAAAGTGATTCTAGGTTTTTAACACATCTGGAATGAATTGCAGAGATAACTGCAAAGCCTTCAGTGAAGATGACGTAGGATTTCTATATTTAATGGTTCTATCTAAAACCCCCAAATTCAACTTTTGTTACAAACAGTTGAATTCTAGTAAAGAAACTCTCTTGAATAACATTATTTTGTGGTACTGAGTTTGAACCTAGGGCATTATGTATGTTGGGCAAGCTCTCTACCACTGAGCCATGCCCCAGGCTATAAGCCACTCCCAAAAGAAACAAGTCTGATCGATAGCATCTGTCAATTTTCATGGTAGAAGCACTTCCACCAGTGCCATTGAAAAGCCTCGATGTTGGGAAGCACAAGATGCTCTACAAGCTGACTTTGGAGCATTATTTAGTTATGAATAATATCACAAGACTTAACAAATGAATTCACTTCCAAGAAAATCACAATGGTTAAGGACATAAAAGAAGGAACTAAATAAGTAAGTAAATAAAAGTTATCATCAACCCCCCCCCCAAAAAACCCCCAAGCAGGAGACGAACCACCTCTAGTTCACCATCTAGAGCCCTAATGAAATCTTGAAGGTAGCCATGTGATGAGTAATAGAGCTCCCTCCACAGCAAGTCAGAGAACCTTTGGAAGGATAATGGAGACAGACACCGAGGATGCCCTACATAGTCCTCGGCAGAAATCCAGAGACTCTTAAGAGCCTAACAATGAAGCAGACTTAAAACTCACCCACCATGACTCAGGGAAATTTGCAGAAGAGGGGGCAAAAAGATTATAAGAGCCATGGTGGGAGAGAATATCCAGAGACATTGCTCCCCTCAGTAACAACACAACAACAACAACAACAACAACAACAACAACAACAACAACACACACACACAAATGGGCTACAGCTCATGCAACTCATAACCCCCACCACAAGGACCATCCCATTGAGGAGGACCCTTAGTGGATTGAGGCCAGGGAGGAGGGTAATGGGGATACCAACACAAGAGTTGTTCATACTGGGTGCCTATTAACAATAAAAATATAAAGATATATTACAGGTAAAAAATCAGAATTATTTGATTCTCCAAACCTAGAATTTTTACAAATTAAATATATAATCAATAAGACAAAATTTCACATTCGCACCTCTCCACCACCTCCTCGGCTGCTTGTTGGCTTGTCTGGCATGGTGCTGGCGGAGGCCAGGGTAGTTGTAGACACCCGCCCCTGCCTCAGAGATCATACCACGTTGAAAAAACAAAGCCAGACTTTCACTTAAAAAAAAAAAAAACAACAAACCTGTGGAAGAGTGCTACAGTTTGAATAATAAAAGAATGCATTAAGATGGTTGAGAATAGCATAGTGGACAAAAGCAGATGTCTGCTTCTGGGAGCTTCAGTTACTTCAGGGAAAGTTCGTGCTGAAACTCCAAAGCAACTAATGGGTGAATGTGATCCAATTTCTCTACCAAGTTCTCAGTCTGATAAAGAGAATCCCTTTTTGTCAATCTAATGAAGCGTTCAAAGAAGTCACATGACTCTTTTCAAGATGAACTTGAAAATTGTATTCAAGTACAGAAAGCCAGAGGCCTAGAGCCAGAGACCTCTTTGAGAAGGATGACAGAGGACTGTTGAGAAATGGTGGGTAGAGAAGAGGCTGATTCCAGATTCAGGTATAGAAGGCTTGACTGGAGATTCCCTTCTGGAACCATTCACACCTACCTGGGTCACAATGAGAACCGGCTTCCAGCTCAGGACAGGGAGCTGAGACTAGACTCTGGGAGCTCCTGTCAATTTACCAGGGACTGTATCTAGAAAAACCAGGGCCCTGAACCAGTCAGCAAGAATACAGTTGTGGCTCATACAACATAGAATTTGGGTTCACCAACATCTCTGCTCAGGACACAGAGCCAGAGACTCTCACACTAGTCATGAAGCATCGGAAAAGCAAAAGGCCCCTGGAGGAAACTGAGCAAGAGCGGCCCAAGCATGAGAGAAAAGAAAAAGAAGGATGTGGACTTAGACAAACACAGGGCACCCAGAGAGAGGGCGAAGGGAGAAGCAGACGCCAGCTGGGCAGTGCAGACAAGCCCAGGAACCGAAAAGAGGAAAAGAGCCACGACGAAGCCTCTGAGAAAGGACCGCAGGCAGGGGACAGAGAAAAAGGACGGAGGAAGAAATGCTCTGGGACCAGTCTGTCCTTGGGTTTTGAAGCTCTTTGATTGGTTCTCCTGAGGTTAAGTTGAAAAAGTCCTTGAGGAGCTTGGTGTCCTGATGCTGATGCCCCTTGTCGGGAGTACTTGAACTTCTAATGCACCAAGTATTTAGTAGGCTTGTTATCCAACATGAAAATTGCATTTTCTAAAAGCATATAATGTCATTTTATGAGAGTGGCTCTGCTTTTTGTCAAATTGCTGTGATGCATTATTTTCCCTTAGGAGGCCATTTATTTTAAATTGGATTAACAGATCGCAGAATCTATTTTTTGGTTGGGTTTGTTTTAGTTTTGAGTCAGATATTTTTATGCTTACTGGTTTTCTATGAAGCAATTTAGATTTCCTTCTCATTAGACCTAAACTTGGAGCATTGGAGAAAAATACATTATAATAATCTTTTTTTTTTTTTTTTTTTTTTTTAATAATCTTATCTTACATATAGTTCAAAAATTTCAGAGTCTTCACACAAAAGCAGTTCCTATTCTGGAAATGTTTATAATAAAGTTCTAATTTCTGCAAAAAAATTCAGTGGACAGGGCTGGTGAGACAGCTCAGTGGTTAAATGCACTTGCTTGTAAAGCCCTCTGGTCTGGGTTCAATTTCCCAGATGTTTCTGGAGTTTGTTTGCAGGGCTAGTCTTGTTCTCTCTCCCTCTCCCTCCCTCTCTCCCTCCTTCTCTCTCTCTCTCTCTCTCTCTCTCTCTCTCTCTCTCTCTCTCATAAAATACAAAACAAATCTCAAAAAATTCAGTGGACAGTGCAATAGGAACAATGTTGGCAACCCCAAATCTCTGGTTCTTTGTTACTCCCATAGTAATAATACGTTAAAAGGCAAAAGGATTTTACAGATATAAATAAAATTATTAATCAGTTGTCTTTGAAATAAGGAGATTACTGTAGACTATCTAGAAAGTACTCTATAACTGTTTCTCCTACAGAGCGGCACAAGGCAGAATAAACACAACAGAAAGGTAGGTCAGAGAGATTTGGTGAAACTGCTTTGATACACAGTTAATGACTTGAAGATAAAAATGGTCACAGGTGAAGGGAACAGAGACCTCATATTCCTAAAACTTCAGGGAGTTAATCCTTCCAATGAAAAGTGAGCTTGGACGAGAAAGTCAAGCTCTGTAGGGACCACAGCCATGACAGAGTCCTTGACTAAAGCCTGGCTACATGCCAAGCAAAAGAGTCAACCTCACAGGGGAACTGTGAAATAATAGGGCATATCATTTGAAGCTGATCAATTTAAATAATTTGTAATTATTTTATTTATTAGTTAACCATGTGTGATGGCAGCATAGGAATTTAACAACAGTGATTAACAGATTGAACACAGATGAAGGCAGGGATCATAAACTAAAAGCAATATCTAAGAAAAATATAAACTGAGAAATGAAGAAATGGAAAGCTAAAGAAAAATGGAAGCAAAAACAAGAAATGCCAACATACATAGGAAGAATAGGATTACCAGGAAAAGAAAAGAGAATAAATCAAATGAGAGAATGACAATATTTGATGAGTTATTTGCTAAGGGTTTCATGAAATTAACAAAAAGGATAAATTCCACATTAATGTCATAAAATGAGTTCTAAGAAAGTTAAAGATAAGCCTATACCTGGTTGTATTGTGGAACTGAAAAAAAATCTTTTTAAAAAATATGAAAGAAATTATAACCATTTATTAATTTCTGATACAACTAAAACTTGGTTGAATTATGTCTCTAAAGATTAAGAATAAAAAGAGTTATTGAAAGTCATATATTCAAGACAAGGGTTGTGTGTTTTTCTCTCCTTTGTGATAAGGAGTCATGAAATTAAAAGGGGGACTAACAGGACCTGGAAGGGGAAAGAGAAGGTAATATAGAGGGTGTGTATTATAGGCACGTGTGAAAAGATGTAATGGAACAATGACTGTATGAATAATTTGCACTAAGAAAAACAAAAAGGGGCTAGTAGATGCCAAGCCTACCAACCTGGGTTCAAATCCCAAGCTATCCACATAAACTGGATACAAAAAGCAGTACAAGGGTCTGGTGTTCATCTGTATCATCAAAAGACCCTGGCACCTCTCCCTTCCCCTCACCACACATATGCACACATGCACACAAGTTAATAAGTAAATATATTTTTTAAAGTTAAATTTCATGACATTGAAAAGATAAGTCACAAACAGAGAAACAT
This sequence comes from Zapus hudsonius, assembly GCA_004024765.1. Classification (NCBI taxonomy): domain Eukaryota; kingdom Metazoa; phylum Chordata; class Mammalia; order Rodentia; family Dipodidae; genus Zapus; species Zapus hudsonius. The sequence goes on along the minus strand of PVHP010005205.1, from coordinate 14,727 downwards.
TTGTAAACTATATGAAATCTTATAAAAATATACTAAGAACTTCACAAAAAGAAAAGGAGCAACCTGTCCAATAAGCAAAAGTATAGATGTGCATCACAGTGCTTGGTTAGAGAATATTTCTTATCCACAGCCTAAGAACATTTTGAAAAATAACAAACTGATTGTCACTATGTCCAGAGGTCTTTAGCACTATGTATGGGCTCTGATAAAGCAAATTCAAGCTCCCGACAGTGAGAAAGCCCACCTGCTCTGCCCAGGAGAAGTGAGTCGCATAGATATGTGTAGGGGAAACTGAGAATGTTCTTGGCGTGAGCTCAAGCTGTCACCTCAGATATGACTCAGAGAAATGACCACCAAACTCTGAGTTTCAGGCTAAAATGGGTGTTCCAAGAACACGTCAGCCTAGTGACTCATTTCCACTTGGTTTTGTTTATGGAAATAATGATATAATACTCTCTGGACCGGGCACCAAAGGCAGAAGAGGCCTGTATACCCTAGTGCACTTGATTCACGATTCAATTCTAAAGCCAGAAAGGATGGGTAACCAAAATACTGCCATCATTCTGGCTGTCATCATTGTTTTGAGTCTTGGCTGAGGGACCAATAGCATGGTGACATAAGTTGTCCTAGCACTCCAGAGGTTGAGGTAGTAGGGTTTGAGGCCAGCCTGGACTATAGTGAGACCCTGCCTAAAAATTAAACCAAGAAGAATAAACCACCCAAAAGGCAGAGAGCAAGTGAAGAAGGCATCCAACATTAACTTCTGGCCTCCACATGCATACACATGCATAAGCACCAATACACACATGTACATACACACAGAAACCTGTATACACATACACACTCCTCCACATACATACAGATTTGGGAACCCAAAGAGGGTTATTAAATTAGTTTTCTAGGCAGGGTCAATAACTATCATAATCCTAATATAAGAGAATGTTTTAATATAAAATGATAGAAAAGCACAATATCAGAATAAAGAAAGTCATGGACAGCTAGATATATATATATATATTTATATTTATGTTTCACATTATCTTTGTTTTTTCTCATATGAGGAAACATGGTTCATCATCATGGTCCAGGGAAGCCCACAGACCAGCATGGGTGAAGACGCCTACAGCTTCAGGGCTAGGGGCTGTTTTGTAGCCAGTGAAATAGTCTCTGCTGAGGTTTGTTGAGGAGCAGTATGAGTGCAAACACGTGACTCTTGAGCTGAAGGTGAAGGTGGGAGTTTTGGGGACCCTAAAGGGAAGGGATGATACATTTGGGGGAAAGATACCCAGGGGCAAAGATAGAAAAACAGGAAATCTGGATGATCTGAGGTAGAGGGCAGAGACTGAGGATGGTGGAAGTGAGGGTAGAAGGTCTGGTGAAAACCACTCGCATCAAGGACAGGCGAAACAGGAGGGAAGGAACTATCCTGAGGGACTGTGGTTATGAACTTTGAAGGGACTTATTTAGAGTGCTCTGTGGGTGTTGACTGGTTGATTTCATGTGATGGATTTGATTCATTAATGAATGCTTCTGCTTCAGAAGCAATTGTTCATTTGGCACTGCAATTGATCACTGTAGACATGGAAATGAAGAAGGTACAATCCTCATGCCCAGATGTGTGGTTATTGATAGGTTATATTCATATGCTGATATATTTATGCATTACATACTCTCTAGCTGGGACTGCAGGTCAGTGATAGAGCACTTCCCCAGCATGTGTGTAGAAGCTCTGGATTCAACCCCAACCACCACATAAATAATGAAATAATAAATAAAATTCTCACATGGAAACTAAAAAGAGAACAATACAAAAATGATTATAAATAGAAGTGCTGAAATTTTCTTCCTGCAGCCCAGTGAAGTCTTTTGTCTATCTCTGGGCTGTGTACAGTCTGGACTTGGAGATTATGGTCAAATCATATTTGAGCAAATTGACAGAGTAAATGGCAAGGAGTACTGATGACTTTGGAGACTGAGTAATAAACATGGGGTTCAAAGACAGAATGGCTCAAGTTTTTTGGGATCAAAGAGAAAGAGGGGAAAGGAGTGCACTGAAGAGAAATGAAACAGAAAGAGGAGATGGGACTATGTAGTTTGGAGCTAGAGGAAGAGGAGGGCCACGGGAAACTGGGGCGCACAGGACTAGGTATCTATATACAGGAGCAAGATACGGAGGAGCTTACACCAGAAGGGCAGCTTAAAACTCTGGTTGGAATAATAGATCATCTGGACCCAGATAAACGAGTGACTTGAGGGTGGGTCTGTGATTTGCATCCTCTCCATATAGTCTAGAGCCCATTCTGGCTTGTGATGATGGCAGAGGAAGAGGTAAGAAGGGCTCATGCGAAACCTGGAAGAGGGAAATGCCACAAATCTCAGGGGTTCTGGTTTTCAGGTCACAGGGCACTATGGCTCAGCATTAGCTTTCTGAGTCATCTGATAACAGCAGTAAGGGACCAGCCAAGCTGGTTTGTTGAGGACTGACTCTCCTGGTTATATCACAGAAAGTGTTAGGCTCTGGAAACCTCTTAGTTTCAGGCAAAATGGATAACTAATGAACCTCTCAGTTTCAGACAAACTAGACAACTGATGAACCTCAGTCATAGCGCGTTGATTGCTCTTGTGAGGAACATCTCCTCCCTGTCAGTCCCCTAGCTCCAGGGGAGTGGCTTCCTCCCCAAAGGCAGGCACTGGCTGAGATCTGGTGGCCTGTCCTTTCACTCCTTGGTCACAGTGATTGGATTGTGGATGGTCACATGACATAAACCAGGCCAGGCAGACTCTACTGTGAACATTTGGTCAGGACTACATGGATGAAAGAGAGGATGTTTCCCCTGGGATTGATGGTAGGAAATCTAACAAATGTTTGGAGGTGGCGGAAACTTCAAAATGGAATTCTAACAAAACTATTATACAGAAAAATAAAGACTTGAGGAGTACTATCAATTCTCGATGATGTTTGAGCCTCTATCAGACCACGGAGCGTTACTTGAATGTTTTCAGTTATGGGAACTAACCTATTTCCCTCTGCCTTTACCATCCTAACCCATACTCTGCTCAAGACAATTTGATTACAGTTTCCTTTTAGTTGATAGAATCGGACAAGTACAGCTTACAGGGATCAAATAGAAACAAGAAAATCAATATCTATTGTCCTACCTAGAGACCTCGTTATTCTGCATCCTGATGTTTGCAGAAAGGGGTGGAAGTAACTTCCAGTCCTCCCTTCAGTAAGATAAAGTTAATCATTAGATGGAGCCCAATGGTCAGGAATAAAGCAGAGAACTGATGTCTATGGGAAAGTAACTAGGGATGGGCATACAGGACCAATGCTGTAAGGTACTTAGAAAAATGAAGGTTTTTGTTATTTTATATTTATGACTTTGTGTCCACGTGCACAGTGATTAACAGTAAATTCTTGACAAACTATATTAAAAATTGGCTTGTGACCAGCTTTTGGAGTCAGACTCACAATTTACAACCGCGTGTCCAAAACAAAGTCTTTTTAAACATTTTATTGACAGCTTCCATAAGTATAGATAATAAACTATGGTAATTCCCTCCATAATGTCCTTTCCCCCTCTCAAGTCCATCCTCCATTGAATTCCTTCTTTGCAATTGGTTTCTCTTCTATCGTGATGTTTTTTTTTCCTTTTATTGTGCAGGTCTTGTGTAGGTAGTGTTATGTTAACCACTGAGAGGTCATGCATATCAGGGCCACTTTGTGTCTGGAAGACAGCATTGTGAGCACGTGTCCCCTTCTTTTGTCTCTTATATCCTTTCCACCACCTTGTCTCCAATGGTCTCTGAGCCATTGAAGGTGGGAGAGAGATGTCTCACTTAGTTCTGAACACTCCACTGTAACTTTTTCTTAGCACTATGTGAGTTTGGAGTCATTCTAGTGGTCACCACCATCTGAAAAGAGAAGCTTCTGTAACCAAAAGTGAGAATAGCATTAATAATGGGCATAAACATAAAAAGCAACACAAAGTAATTAAATATTTGTTTAATGTTATTTAGAACAAAATGGAATCTTATTTTATGAGAAGCAAAAACATACTAGTTTACTTCCATTCATCAAGATGTCCTCATAATTTCATAAACGTTCCTTACTTTTTAAAGTTTTCATTCTTCCGTATAGAAGTATGAGTTCCTGCAGCAGACATCTTATTGGTGAGTAGTTTAGGATTTAAAAACTAGGGCTGTAGAGATGGCTAAGCAGTTAAGGCACTTGCCAACAAAACCTAATGACCCAGGTTCAATTCTCCAGTACCCACATAAAGCCAGATGCACAGGGTGACACATGCATCTGAAATTTGTTGAGTGGCTAGAGGCTCTGGTGATCTCTCTCTCTCTCTCTCTCTCTCTCTCTCTCTCTCTCTCTCTCTCTCCTTGCAAATAAATAAATAACATTTTTAAAAGATTTAAAAATCACGATGAACAATAGTCCTGGTTCAGTTTTTTCATTTTGATTCTCCGAGGTAGACAACTTAAGTAACTTAAGTAACTGCTAATGACTAAGTAGCTTTGGGTTGGTGAAGCTCAAGAACAAATGAGGATCACAGAGACATATGTTTAATAAGTTTTTACCAGAGGGGATATTCTATTTTGGAAGGAGTGGGGATGTGCAATGTTTTATCAATAAGACTAAGGAGCTATGTGAAGAAGTTTGAGTTAATTGATAAGTTCATATTTCCATTTTATTCAGTGATGGTCTGATGCCCCATACAGGCTGTAACTGTTTCAGCTGCCTTGTTAGCTTGGCCTTAATCCAGCTGTGGAAAGAGAAGGCGATGACAGAAACTGGGACGGTGATGAAGCTGGATTCTTGAGTGGAAGAGTGGTCTTTTCTCAGAATGGCGGTATAAATGCCATGTGGTAGAGTGGGCTATGTGATCAACTTCTGAATACAGTTGAAAAAGCTGAATGAAATATTAATAAAAACACTTAGACTGTAATAAACTTATAAGTTGATATAGAATTACTAGTCTAAAAGTGAGGGAAAAACAGAACCCTGAGATGTAAGTGGGCTGGATGTCACAGTTCACTGAGGACATTTGCTGGCTCTTCAAAATCAGGGTTTTTCTTTTAATGTCCTGTATGGTATGTGTAAAGCACAAAAATTCAACGTAACATGGGGGCTGAAGCTGTGCAGAGAGACAGGAGATGCTCCTGTAATAAAGGGAGAAACTAAAAGGTTAAATCTGCAGGAAAAGGGGGATACAGAAGTTCAGAAATGTAAGTTACATTTTCCTTGGGACTTTCCCTTTTTGTGTGGCCTCAGATTATTCCTTCAAATACTTTTTACATGTGACCAAAAGCAACACTAGATGCACATAAATAAAAAGAGAATTAGTGAAGTGATCAAGCGCAGTGTGGATATTAAAATAAAGGAAAGAAGGAGGGAGACATATAAGGGAGAGAGGAGGGAAGGAAAAGTCTGGAAGATACAGTGGTAAGGTGTGTGCAAACTTGTTTAAATGCAATACAAACAAGAGAAGAAATGGAACACAGAAGATGCCTACATGAACAGATAATCACTGGGATCTCTAGAACCAAATGAAAAGCACCAAAGCCTGGAATCTTTTTGTTTTTTGCCCATAATCTGCTTTTTGCAGCTTTTTTTGATATCTTTATTATCAATAAATAGATACATTTTATGAGTAAATCTTATGACAGTAACACCATTTCCTTCCTCCCTGTCCCAACCCACTGGGGCCCTCCTTGGTGGGCATACTGGATCAGTCCATGGGGTAGGGGGTAGTAAGTAGCTCAAGAGGTAGCCTGGTTCCCCCCATTTGTGTGTTGTTGAGGGGCACAATGTCTTTGGATATTCTCCCCCACCATAGCTCTTACAATCTTTCTGGCCCTTCTTCCGCTCAGTTCCCTGAGGTGGGCAAGTTATTAAGTGTTTTGTTGTTGAGATCTTAAGTGTCTCTGGACTTTGGGTTGTGTTGGATATCATTGGTGTCTGTCTCAATGATCTATTCTGGGTTATCTGACTTGTGATGGTAGGTCTCTTGTTTATTTTGCCACTTTCTCATAGGTTTCATATGGGCCCTACATGATAGGCCCAGGTGGTTCATCTCTTGCTGGGTTGTTGGCCATCATCCCGTGTCTTGTTGGTGGAGTTGGATTGATGATGTCTCTCTCACTGCTTTCTGAAAAATACAAACAGAATCTCCATTGGAGAATGAGATCGGTATAGGTTAAATGAAATGAGACACACATTGCTTATTTAAAGCCTGGAATCTTTAAGTGTCCCCACATCCTAAGCAAAATAAATCAAAAGAGTACTCAGAGCTACATCATGACATTTCAAATCAAAAATAAGATTAAAAAAAATTTAAACTTTTGTTCACAATCTCCATACACATAGACAACATACCATGATCATAACCCCCTCTACCACTCTCCCTTTTTCCTCTTCTCTGTCCCCCTGTTGATTTTTTTCCTTCTTTACAACTCGTCTACTTCCTATTTTGATTTTATATTTTTTCCTCTGAATATGCATGCCTTTCGTAAGTAACATCAGCCACTGTGAAGTCATGGATACCTGTGATGGCTTGATCCAGGTGTCCCCCACAAATGTGTTCTGAATGCTCGATCCCTGGCTGATGGCAGTTTGGGTTTTTGAACCTTGTGGGAGGTGTGTTGTGGGGGCAGGCTTATGGGGGTTGTAGCTGGCTTCCCCTGGACAGTGTTTGGCACACCTTCTGTTGCTGTTGTCCACATGATGTTGGCCATGAGGTGATGTCCACCCCTCTGCTCATGCCATCATTTTCCCTGCCATGATGGAGACTCCCCTCAAACCTATAAGCCAAAATAAACCCATTCCTCCGCAAGCTGCTTTTGGTCAGGTTCTTTTCCATGCAGCAATGAGAAGGTTGACTACAACAGTTTTGGTACCAGAGAGTGGTATCTGTCCTGGCTGCTAAAGGCCTCATTCTCTGGCTTTGTTCTTTTGCAACTAATATTCAGGGGAGAGGAATGTGGACGGATTTGAAACCTCACCTTGGGAGATGCCTTGCAGGGCTGTAAGCACAGCTTCATGGACGTTTCTGGTCAGAGTTGAAAGACATGAATGCAGTAAGAACTATGGACTGTAAGGTTTGGCTTATGAGGGTGAGAAAGAACTTTGTCAGGACTGTGCCAGAAGCAGTTTGTGTGAGAGGCTTGCTGTCTTCTGATGGACAGTGTCCTGAGAACTTGTGCAGGGTTGCTTTGTGTAGAAATGGACTGGTGTGAGCAGATGAAAGGAAATATTTAGGCTGCTGCCTGTTCAGCTGCAATTGTGTGAGGGATTACAGCCTCTGAGATTGGGCCAGGTAATCTGCTCTGGGACAGCAGGAAGAATTTGGACTCTTTTGAAGTAAGAGGCCTGAATGCTGAAGGAGGTTTCCTGCTCTTCAAAGTTGGCTTCCCCCTCTTGCACCTCCCCCTTTGTGGATTAACAAATTGGCAGCCCACCTGATACTATGGGGTATAACAAATTCAGGAAGAGAGGGCTATTGGATGTGCAACAGAGTTTTGTTGGTTTGGAAATGGCCATGGGCAGTGAGAAGCAGGCCTGTTGGATTACCTGCACAGAGGCCTGATGAAGCCATGAGGATGAATTGTGGGTTGTGGCGGAGACCCAGTGAAATGCCAGAACTGTGACATGGCTGCCAAGGAGATCTGCCAGCACCAGATGAAGTTTTCCAGGACTGTGAGTAGCTGAGCTGGATGGGCAGAAATGGAACTCCAGAGAGAATTATTGCACTTGGAGTTAGAGTTTGATGTTTGTCTTGTCTGTTTAAATCTTATATTGGTTCAATCTGTCTTTGCTAATGCTCAGGGCCATCTTTTACAGTGTGAATGTTCTGTGCCAGTATGGTTTTTTTTTTTTTGATATTATAGCTCAGTTGAAAGAAAAACTGTGGGAACTTTTGGAGTTAAGTTGAATGCATTGCATTTTACATTGTGAAATGATTATTAGTTTGTGGGGGCAAGGGGTGGATAGTGGTGGTTTCATCCAGGTGTCCCCCACAAATGAATGTGTCCTGAATGCTCCATCCCCAGTTAATGGCAGTTTGGCATTTTGAACCTTGTGGTAGGTGTGTTGTGGGGGGCAGGCTTATGGGGGTTGTAGCTGGCTTCCTCTTGCCAGTGTTTGGCACACTCTCCTGTTGCTGTTGTCCATCTGATGTCCAGGAGGTGATGTCTACCCCTCTGCTCATGCCATCATTTTCCCTGCCATGATGGAGCTTCCCCTTGAGTCTGTAAGGCAAAATGAACCCATTCCTCCAATCAGCTGCTTTTAGTTGGGTTCTTTGTTACAGCAATGAGGTTAACTACAACAATATCACACCCACTTTGTGTCTGAGAGACAATATTGCAAAACATTTCTTTCCTTTCTTTGGCTCCTACATTCTTTCCACCTCCTCTTCCAAATGGTCCCTGAACCCTAGAGGATGTTAGCGAGGTCTACTTAGTGCTGAACACTCCACTATTCAATTTTAAGAAGAAGGAGAAGGATGAGGAGGAGGAAGAGGAGGAGGAAGAAGGAGGAGGAAGACAAGGAGGAAGAGGAGAAAAAGAAGTTGTTTTCACAATAAACAATAAAAAGAGAGATTACCTTAAAGGGAGAGGCAACTTGCAGCAAAAAGACTATTAGCAATGGTGGAAAACAGAAGACAACATGGAATGACATATTCCCTGTCTCAAAATTTAAAAAAGAAAAATAAAGCACCAAAAGGTGGAGAGCAATTGAGGAAGACAGCTGCCAGTTTAGAATTTTGGATTTTGGATACAATCTTTCAAGAAGCTAGAGAAAGCCAAAGGAAAGATAGGACTGCTTACAACGCAAACTTCCTGGCACAAAATAGCTTTGATGTTCATGATTTTGCAGTGCTTGATAAAACCGACACATAATGGGAAGAAAAGATGATGATGACACCAAAACAAAACAGACTAATTGAGAGGGGAAAAATAGGGGAGCAGGGTAGGAGCGGGGAGGGAGTCATAATGGTTTATGGTCTGTAATTATGGAAGCTATCAGCAAATAGTTAAAACAACAGAAAAGAAGCTAGAAAAATCTTTTCAAACAAATGGAACTGATCATGCTCTCTGATAGCAGACTTGAACCAAAGCAAATTCTAAAGGAATGTTCTAGAAGAAAAAATGGTTCCAAGCTTCCCAGTCAGATAAAGTGTATTATGGAAAGCGCACAACTGGCATCTCTAATGACGAGATATTGAATGCTTTCTCCCTAAAACTAGGTACTGCAAATATGTCTGTTTCTTATTGCTCTTATTCAACTTTTTTTTTTTGCTAGAGGTTCTAGCCAGAGTAATTAATAAGAAAATGAAATAAAATGACATTCAGATTGGAAGAAACAAAACCATCTCCATTTGTTGATATCTTATATATAACATTCTTATTCTTTTTTCAATGTTTTTCTTTATATATTTTAAATTTGTTATTAGATAATAAACATTTAGAATTACTATATCTTTTGTCATCATGAAATGACACATCTGACAACATTTTTTGCTCTGAAATACCCGCTTTCCAGCATTACCATAGCAAGATTCTTATTCTTGTATTTCTACATATAAGAAAAACTCAAGGAACCCATGAAGAAATTAATGAAGACAAAAGCCAGGTTTCAGGACACAAGCTCAATATACAAAAAAATAACTGCACATATTAATTCCTGCAATGAAAAATCTGAAATAACATCTAGAGTTCCAGCATCAAATTAGCATCAGAAGGAACAAAATATTTAGGAATCACTTTAATACAAGAAGTACAGGGGCTGGAGAGATGGCTCAGTGGTTAAAAGGAGCTCTCTTGAAAAGCCCAACAGCCTCAGTTCAATTCCCCGTTACCCATGTAAAGCCAGATGCACAAAGTGGTGCATGCATCTGGAGGTTTTTTTTGCAGGGGCAGGAGGCCCTGGCATGCCCATATTCACTCTCTGTCTTTTAAATAAATAAATAAATAAATAGAAAAATTATTTAAAAAGTACAAGACTTAGAGTTTAAATTATAAAGCACTGTTGAGCTAAATTAAAGACAACTTAAATCAACATTGGAACCTTCCACGGACTGGAAAATTTAATGTTATTATAAAAGCAATACCACCTAAATTGGTTCGGTGCCATCTTATTAAAAGTTAGCTGACTTCTTTGTAAAAAATGACAAGCTTATTCTACAACCCAATGGACCCAAGTAGCCAATTGAAATAGATTGACTCATACTTTCTAATTTCAGAAATTTGATTTTTTACAACTCTACAGTAATCAAGGAAGCATGGTACAAGCATAATAACATAGTTCAATGGAATGGAACTGATAGTCTCAAAATAAACCCTCATATCTGGTCAACTGATTTTTGAGAATTCCAAGGCATTCAAAGGGGGAAATGAGAATAATCCTCTTTTTAAAATACTGTTTGTTAATTATGATGATGATGATGATGATGGTGTGTGTGTGTGTGTGTGTGTGTGTGTGTGTGTGTGTGTGTGTGTGTGTCAGGGCCTCCTACCATACTGCAAACAAACACCAGATGCTTACAGGTCTTTTGCATCAGGCCTATATGGGTGGCTTGGGAATTGGATCCAAGCCAGTAGGCTTTGCAAGCAAGTCCCCTCATCCACTGAGTTATCTTCTGAATGCTGAAGATAATTCTTTTGGCAAATGATGGGATAACTGATTATCTTCACTTTAAAGAATGAAGGTCAAAGAATGAAATCCCACCTCTATCTCACGCTATACACAAAAGTTATTTCAAAATGGATAAAAGAACGTAAGGCTGGAATTTTCGACAGCTTAGAAGAAAACGCCCACACACGTCATCCTGGAGTAATAGACTCTTAGGTATGACACCAAGAGCTTGGGTAGCAAATGAAAACAGACATTAGACTTCATCAGAATCAAATGTCTTGGTCGAGTGTGGTGGTGTACACCTTTAATCGCAGCACTTGGGAGGCAGAGGTAGGAGTATTGTTGTGAGTTCTCCAATAGCCCGAGACTGCATAGTGAATTCCAGGTCAGCCTGGGCTAGAGTGAGACCCTACCTCGAAAAACCAAAAATCACACAAGCAAAATTAAATGTTTTGTGTGCCAAAGGATGCCATCAAGAAAGATAAAAGACAATAAAAAGTTGTGAGGAACTGTCTTAAGAATTTAAAACAAAATTTCAGTTGGGAGGATGGAGGTAAACTACAGGAATTACTCCTAGGCCTTTTAGGGTGATTTCTGTGTGTTGGGCTCATACAAAGGGGAGACAGCCATTCTTCAAAACACTCCTGGGGAAGGTCTTGTGTGGTGATTGCATTTTCTGAACTAATATGAACTGAGAAAAAGGTTTCCATTTCCATTTTTGATTAGTTGGAATGCATCACATTTTCAAGTATGAAATTATCTTTATACATAATCAATTAACTTTGTAATGATGGTAAGATGAGAGGAGAGCCCCTCTGCGGGAAGGAGTTGGGGTGATGACCCATCACCCACCTTATCTAAGGCAACATTGAGTATCAGGAAGCGGCAGGACCGTTTCCTGCTCTCAGGAATCAGGAGAGTCCAGCAAGAGTAAACAAGGTGGGAAGCTGGTTTCTGTTTGACTAGCTGAAGGCCCGCTTGGCTCCCCGCCATCTCCAGGTATTCAGTGCACAAGCTGCGTGCTCACTTCTGCTGCTTCATTCACTAGAGCTCAAATTTTACACAAAGGCTCTCTGAGTCATGGGAGAAATGAAGACTCCGACCTGCATTTTCCCTCACAAAGGTTTTCTTTAAATAACAGTGCTTATTTTTTCCTTATCACAAAGGTAATAGAAAACATAGTGAAAGGATGAAAATGTTTTTTAGCCATCTAAAAGAGAGATGGACAGGTGAGGCACTGAGGATTTTCAGGCTATGAAACTGCTCTGTATGATGAGCCACAATGGTAGATACGTGTCACTCACGGTGTCTTTGTTCAGATCCACAGGAAACACAACACCAAGAGCCAATCCTACTGAACACCATGGGCTCTGGGCGATGACCTGTCAACAGAGGCTCATCAGTCGTAAACAAATAACCAGTGTGGGCAATGCAGACTAAGGAGGAGGATCTCTATCTCATGGGTATGGGAACAGGGTGCTTATGGAAAACCTCAGTACTTTTGATTTTGCTGTCACCTGAAACTGCTCTAAAAATATTAATCAAAATAAATAAAAGGATGCTTTAAATTCCTAAATTAAAAAGGCATAGAAATGAAGCCACAGTTCCCCTTCAAGAGTTCCCATTCTCTGTTCTTACTCACACAGGTTGGCCAATCAACCTTCCCTTAGGAATGGTGGCAGAGCTCACAGGCTCACACTCCTCCCTGAGGAGTTACTGGTGGTTAATGGCTGCTGGGGGAGGGGGACATTTTCTTCAGTGGTCTAGTGCTCCAGTAAATAACCCCTCATCCATTCTTGCCTGTGCAAGCAATCCTAATTAAACTCAGCGACACACACACACACACACACACACACACACACACACACACACACAAAGTAGAAACGGGATCATTGGGAAGAAGTGGCTCATGGGAAGGGGACAAGAAAAGGTAATGAGAAGTGAATATAATCCAAATACTTTATATACATGTATAAAAGTATTGTCAATATATTCAACAAAATAAATATAGAACTAAAAGGAAAAAAGTCAATAAATAAAGTAGATTTAAAAAGAGTTACTACTGTCAACAGTGCAGTTCTTTCCTTGATACTGTGCACACTTTTTATATAACTGGAACCAGATGGCAATGTATTTCTTATCATGCTTTTTCATACAACCTCATGTTTAGTAAAACTACTTCTTTCGTGGTGTGATGAGCAAGAGTGCTGCTTCCACAGCAGTCAGACAACCTAGGCAAGGGTGATGGAGATGGACACCGAGGATACTCAAAATAGCCCAAAGCAGAAACCCAGAGACTCTTAAGAGATCGACAGTAAAGCAGATTTAAAACTCACCCACCATGGCTCAGGGAATTTTGCAGAAGAAGGAATGGAAAGATTGTAAGAGCCATGGTGAGGGGAATACCCAGAGGCATTGCCCCCCTCAAACAAAGCAAAATCACCTGGCTACTGCTTGTACAATTCATAGCCCTCCGTCTCATGGAGAGTTCCAGCAATCCCACTGAGGAGGGCCCTCAGTGGATTGGATTGGGGGCAGGGAGGAGGAAAATGGGGGTTCAAACACAAGGCTTGTTCATACATTGTTTCTAATTATTAACAATAAATTAATAAACTAAAAACATGGTTTCTTCATCACAGACTCATTGCAATCATGAATTTCAACACCTTACCATGTGGATGCACTGAGATTGTTTAATGCTTCCTCACTTTTGGGCGGTTAGGTTGTTTCCAGTGTTAACTTTTTTATGTGTAACATTGTGTTTGAGAAACTAGGAAGTCTGGTTTTTGAAATTTTGAGGGGTAAAAGTTGAAAACCAGCATTTCAGATGTAAGCAAGCAAGCAGTTGTCCATTCTATCAACAGTAGGTTTTCTAATACTGTTTCAGCACACTGGGTGCACAGCACTGAAATCAGCACTAACCAAACAATTGTAAAGTGTGTATCCACCTGCTATTTTGGGGTAAAAATGTAATGTTGCCACCAACCACAATGCAGATATTTATGAGCTGAGAATCCAAGTGTTCTGATAGGTGAGGAATTTCATTTCTGGAATATGCTTGAGTCATAGTTGCGTCTCTGTAGGATTTGTTTGTTTGGTAATGAGGTGTGAACAGAGGAAAAAAATGTTAGTGTGACAGGAAACTGTTCTGTGACTGGAAGCTCCTTGTAGTCATGTGTCCGTCCTATGGTTATCCTGAGCTCTCAACCTCCTCAGATCTAAATAAGGCTAGTTCTATTGTTTGTTCTATAGCCCATGGGTCTATAGTCCTCTCAAGACTCCTGAGGTTCTCAGAGAATCTTATGCTTCATCACCCCCTGTCTCTGGAATCACACTTCCTGAATTTGCCCCTGTCCCTACCATGAGTATCCAAACCTCAAATCCAGCTTCTTCCTGTTTCCTAATACACCAACATCTCTGTGGGGAGAAACAGCAATTATGACCACTGGCATTTATTTGGTAGTTATACTGTACCAGGCATTAGGCATGATATTTAGAAGCTCAATTTAATCTATAATCAACCCTGTGAGATAGAAGATCAACCCCAACTTCACATCTAGAGAAAGCAAGGCATTGAGAGATTAGATACAATTTTTGCAGAAGTATCTTTGCTAATACATTGATGTATTCATAATATCAGTAATGGTCTCACAATGAGAGGTACAGCAGATCCAATTGAAAAAGTACTGACAGGGTGTTGTTCCTTAGGGAGCTCACATTTTTGAGGCAGGAAACAGTTTAGAAATTATCAAAAATATGAAATAGGTTAGCGGTACTCCAGTGAGTTATATTTAATTTTTGCAGTCACAGAATGGAGCCCCGAAGGCTGGTGGGAAGGAGAGCCATGGAGAATGTTCCAGGTGGAGAGTGTCTTGAGCAGAGGCTGGCAGAGAAGGCCCAGGCCCTGAGGGAGTCTGACGAGGCTGGGCTCCAAGGGAGGTGGGGAAATATGGAAAGCAGAGCTGGGGAATTAGAAGAAAAAGCCACACCAGGGAGGCTTTTGTGAACCATGATGTGTCTTGTAGGACCCCATCCCAAGGGTGATGACAGGCCGTTGAAAGTCTGAAGGAGGGGATGGA
>PVHP010005204.1:17500-66589 GCA_004024765.1 Zapus hudsonius | reverse complement strand
AAAAAAAAGGCTTCATTCATGAAGAGCCTCTGGTTCCTGAGCAGCTGAAATACTCTGTAGAGAGTTCTCTGGTCCTGCTTAAGTGAACTTGGGGACTGTCATGGTTTGATCCAGGTGTCCCCCACAAACAAATGAATGTGCTCTGATTGATCTATCGTCACTGGAGCTGTGTTGTTGGGGGCAGGCTTATGGGGTTTGTAAGCCAGCTTCCTCTTGCCAGTGTTTGGCACACCTTCCTGCCATTGTTTGCAGTGCTGTGGCGGAGGTGATGTCCACCCCTCTGCTCATGCCATCGTTTTCCCTGCCAGGATGGAGTCTCCCCTCAAGTCCATAAGCCTAATAAACCCATTCCTCCACAAGCTGCTTTTGCTTGGGTTCTTTCTGCGCAGCAACTAGAAGGCTGGCCACACAGGGACTTGGATGGATTGTCTTTTCTCCCGGTTGTGTTAACTTTAAGGACTCACCTGGCCTCCCTGAAGCTGAGGTGAGGTTGTGCCACGTGCTTGGGGCAGCGTCAGCCTCTCACACTTCCTCAGCAGACCTACTGCTGTCTGGTCTCTTTGAATCCCCCATCCCCGAGGGTGAGAACAGCCATGAAAGTCTCCAGGTTCAACCCAACAGGACCATAAAAATGTAGAACTCTCCACACAGTATGTCAGCTACTCATGAATGAAGTCTCTTTTCATGGTTTTCTGGAAAAAGGCAGGTCTCCTGGGATTATAGCCATAATGGCTCCTTCCTCTTGAATTTCAGAACTCCAGAACTGTGAGCATATCAATTTCTGCTAATTAAGTCGACCAGTTTACATGATTTTAATTCAGCAGCCCAAACAAATTCATTTCTATTATAAAAATATAATATAAAATAATCAAACTTATGGGTTTATATCAATTACATGTTGGAGTAACATTTTGGATATATGGACAAAGAGACAAGTTGGAAGTTCTTATGACTTCAAAATACACGTGTAAATAGAAAAATCAAAACATGCTAGTATGAAAAAAATATCATTTAAATCGAAGAGAAATGTACAGCTGTGTAAGGAGACACTGGGCAAATGGCACATAATGCTCTTCAGTGAGTGTGGATTCTGCTGAGTTGGGTCAACCAGAAGTCTGGATGGAACTTTTATCAGGATCTTTCCTGTAACACCATTTATGTGCAGCTTTGTTCACTAGACATCCTCTGTGTCAGACACTGAACTAGAATCACAGAGCTTAGCTGGGGAGATGGATGTGGGAACGGATAATTGTACAGTAGCATATAATTATTATAATACGATGTATGGAACAGATCCCGTGGAAAGAAGCAGAGGACAGACTGCTTGAGACGCGTGAAGACGTTCACAG
Organism: Zapus hudsonius; assembly: GCA_004024765.1. Classification (NCBI taxonomy): domain Eukaryota; kingdom Metazoa; phylum Chordata; class Mammalia; order Rodentia; family Dipodidae; genus Zapus; species Zapus hudsonius. Next base: position 65,240 of record PVHP010005204.1, on the reverse strand, counting down.
AGGAGGCATTGTGTGCCCTCCGTCTAGAAAAGGTGGTTGGGACAGAGTAATCTTCCATAGAGCCATGAGCACCATGGGAAACAGGACGATGACCTATGTCTGCAGGAATAATTGCTACTTACTTCGTTTGGGGAGGGAAGGCAGAGAGGAGTTGTCGGAGGCAAAGAAGGTAGAAGGCACTTAACAGAAATCTAGGGGAAAATGAAGTGTGGGGTTCAGAGCCTTGGTGGAGATACAGGCCTGCCTTGTTCTGGGGTGATGCTGCGAATCCCAGATCCCTACAGTTTAGAGGAGGGGTGAGCAACAGTGATGTGTCCATTCTCGTTTTGATCACATTTCAGGCGCATCACTAAATCTCTGGCCAGAGTTGGTGGCGTGCCCTCACCTGGAATGCTGTCTACTCTGCCCCTTACCTGCCCTGTGTGTTTCACAACCTCTACAGTCTTGATGGATCTGAAAGCTCTTTCCTGCTCACAGGTTTTCTCTGCATCTCCTGCTTTGGGGAACTTGCTTTTCTCTTCAGGTCTGTCCAATAATTTAGTGTGCTAGTCATAAGCATCAAGAGGAAGTCTTGCTACCTGGAAGAGGTTTCCTGACTCCTTGTGAGAGGTGACTTATTCTCGGATCATAGTTCATGCCCTTGGGAGAACTTCCTCCTTGTCTCTTCCAAGGAGAGTCCATCCAACCGTCAATGGTGGGAGGGACACACAGATATTTATAAAGGTCATGTTGGAAAATATTTTAAAACTATTGAACTGAAAAACATGTGTTTAGCATTTATAATGTTTGCAATGGAAAAGAGAGTTTTAATTATCTCTATCCTTCCCGGAGTTCAAGTTCTCCTTTATTGAACTTTTCCCCCCAATAGGGACTCATAACAAAGATCTGCTCTCGAGGGCTTTGTGGCCCATTTAGATGAAGTTTGGATTAGAGCCCTAGGAATCTTCACTAAATAATCCAACCCACAGCAGGAATAAAACGTTAATTCTGGGAACTGATCTTGCCCACTTCTGAAAGTTCTGGTGGTTTAGGAGCTGCGGATATGTGAGCCATGGTGGACTGACTGTAGGAGATACGTTGGGAGCTATACATTCAGGGGTGATTGCCGTGTACCAAGAAGATGCTGTAAGTCTCCTTGTTCATTTGTACTTTGGTGTCAGAAGGCTTAGGAAGTCAATGATGTGGTAATATACTTAGCTCAAGTCCAATGTTATAGTCATTGGAGTCAGTTTTCTCAGTGTGGACCTGGCTCCAAAGGCCTTCTGGGTTCATTGAATACTTATTACATCTTTCCTTGGTTCTTGTGATAGAAGTCAGCAGGTTGTTTTTCTCTGGATCCTTTATTTGGATATCTAGCTTTTTAAATGAATTATAGTTATTCTAATTTATTTAATTAATCATAAACTTTACTATATGAATAAATCCTGTGTGTGTTTCTTTCCCATCTTGTTATCACCTCTCTCCCACCCCCATTTCACTGAGGGCCCTCCTCTGGGGTTATTGGTATTCACCGTGGGGTCTCTGGTGGTGGTGGGGACAATGCCTCAGGATACTCCATTCCACCGTGGCTCTCACAATCTCTCCACCCCCATTTCACAATGTTCCCTGATCCTTGACAGGTGTGTTATAAGTCCAATGAGCTCTCTGTAACCTCTGGATTTCTGCTTTGATGAGTTTTGAGTTTCCTCAGTATCTATCTCAGTCTCCCTGGAGTTGGTTGTCAGGCTAGCAGTGAGAGAAGCACTCATGTTTAAATTGTCACTTCCTCTGTGATGTCTTCCTGGGCCTGGAAGATGTGTTAGAAGTGGTTCAGCTCACGTTAGGCAGTCAGCTAGCTTTTCTTGTTGTATTGATGGGTTTTGGTTCTCATCAGTTTTCACTGCCATCTGTTAAACAAAGAGACAAATAACCCCCCCCCAAAAAAAAAAAAAACAAATCAACCTAGCATATTCTCCAATCAAAAGTAAGAGTAGCATGAATTTAAGGGGATCAGCATAGTTATTTCAGAGAAGGGTGTAGCCCCTCTTCTTGGCAAAAGACCAGTGGGTTCTCTGGAGCCTCTGACCATCGTATCCACAGGATTCTGACTTTAGTAAAGATAAGAATCTCATCTGGAGTGGGGGTGGGGAGGGGTGCTCTTTCTCATGAACTAATCACCATCCAGTAACCTCATCTTCAGAGGCCATCACATTAGAGATTAGGATTTCATCATAGGAACTAGATAGCCACAAATATGAGGCACAAAGCACCAGGATTGGCCAAAACTGTCCAGAGCAGGCTCCAGAATTTCTGATGTCTAGCCGTTCCCACCACCCAATCAAAACTCAGCTTTATGTCCCATATGGGGACAGCAAGTTTATAATGAGGCATCGGCTAATGTGTGCTTGGAGCAATGGCACATACCTCAGATTACACGCTCATTCTTGGGGATTCACAAAAATTATTAACATATTAAAAGGCTTTGGAAAGGCCTGCGGTCTAGAAACTTGTCTTATATGAGTTGAGTATTTCCCAACCCCTCTCCAAAAAAAAAAAAAAAAAGAGAGAGAAAACAAACATTGTTTTATAACCACATAATCCTTTTTTTTCAGTAAGATATATTTAAATCCCAAACGAAGCTAACGTTTAATGGAACACATTTAAGCAATATGGTTTGAAAGCATTAAAATTCCTCCTCAGTGCTGTTGATGGAAGGTGTTAACCTCCCAATCGTGAGCTTTCCTAAGGGACTAGAAGGGGTGCCCACATAAGGGTACGACAAACTCACTGCAGAATTAGTGAGGACAGTGTCTGCAGACACAGGGAAGGTGTGGCACAGGGCGTTTTTGCCTGCCTGGCGTCCTAGTTTTCTTAGAGAATTAGACTTGAGACCCAATTCATTGGATCCCCTCAAAGTTCACATGCTGAATTCCCAACAAACCCTCAGGATCCACATGTGACTATGTTTGAAGACAGATCTTAGGATGTAATTAAGTTAACAGGAGGCCATTAGGGCTTTTAGGGTGAGCTCCAGGAGGACTCAGATCCCTATAGGAAGAGATCGGGTCATAGGCACATACAATACTGAGAGTAGTCTCAGGGAGAAGCTAATTATGCATAGAAGCCAGGAGAGAACCTTCAAAGAAAAATAAAACAAAACAAAATAAAAAAAAACAAAACAAAACTAACAAACCTAAAACCTTGAGCTCAAACTTACAGCTTCCAGAATTGTGAGAGAAGAGATTTTTGATTTCTAAATCACTTAGTCTGTGTTAGCTTGTTTTGACAACCACTGTAGAAGAACGGAACAGGTCAAGGTGAGGTTCCTTCCTTTACATGGGTCCTTGTGGACGAGTCCGGCCAAGGAGAACCACCACCTTAGTGACTGGCTCTAGGCTGCTTGCATGGTCACAGGTAAGCGATGAGACTGCACGCTAGAAAGAGACATCTTTCTCCTCATGGCGACTTCAGGCACAAAGAAGCTAGCTGGTGGTCATCTCCACCAGCAGGTAGGTAGCCTCCCTGAGAACAGAGTCAAAAAAGAGACAGGTGAGCAGAGGATGACCGAAGAGCCGGGTTCCTCATGATAGCATTGACTCCCAGATCCTGTCATACCTGAGGTTCTCCGGGGCAAGGACATCCCTGAAACTTTCAGTTATGTAAGCCAAAATCCTGTCTTCGCTCCACTCCCTCCCCTCATCTTCTTTCCTTCCCTTTTTGATGGCCTAAGGCATTTTTAGCTGTGAAAGAACCATGATCAGGCCATGGCTCAGTGGTTAAGACGCTTGCCTGCAAAGCCTAATGACCAGGGTTCAATTCCCCAGCGCCCAGATACATAGAGTGGCATATGATCTGGAGTTCATTTTCAGTGGCTGGAGGCCCTGGTGTACCCTTTCTCTGTCTCTCTTTTTGAAAATAAATAACTAACAATTAGGGCAGCAGGGCATTGGGGATAACAGCTCATTGTTTGCCCACTAAATATTGTAACTCATTATGGACAATTAAAAAAAATTAAAAGAAAAGGGTCATGAACAGTGAGACAAAAATTATTCCATCGCTTTTGTGAACATGTCCATTGGTGGGACCTTGTTTTCTTGCAATGCCTCTTTCTGCACATCTCCCTAGTTGATCTTGAACGAGACCTCAGAGATAAGGGCTTCCAATGATGTGTGTGGGGTTCACTCAGTGGGGCGCCGTTGCTGTGATCCGTGCTATGTTGTGGGTATAGATCCGGCTTAGTCTGAAACGACACTCCCAACCAACCACCATTTATAGCCAGGAGAAAATTTCACCCATTTGCTTACCTTTTATAGCAACTAATTTTCAAAGTTATGATGACGTCATGATTCATAAATTGAGTCATCAATAACAAGTCTTTTGTCAACAATTTTGTCAGCACCTTTCGTACTCACATTTATGTGCAAACAATCACTCAGGACTATATTGTAAGGTCTGTGTTGACTGAAGAAATATTTGAACTTAAGTCAAAGACAACCAGACACAAAGTTGGAGGGCACAGGAAGTTTCTCTAGAACCTTGAACTTGGACCGAGGAAGCTGTCCCTGTACCCCCACACCCTGGGGCCCATTCCTCTTTCATCCATGGATACTTCATCCTGCTGGGATTCACCGTTCATATCTGTCAGCATGTGCGATGGACCAACCTCATGAGGCACATTTGGAAAATCCAAGACAAGTGGAAGTTTAGGCACACGTTTCTTTTGGCTCTTTAACCATCATTTTTTTAGTGAACACGAGCCAAAAACCATGTCACAACAAGCTTCCTTTGAAAGAAGTGGTGTCTGTTTTCCTCTTATCAGCCTGGCAGGCACCTGCCATGGTGCAACGTCCTGGCACTTCCCTGTGGCATGAGGCCAGCATTCAGAAGTGGTGAGAGGCACACATGCAGACGTTGGCTGCCTGGCCTGAACCGGAGAGGAACCCACATGTCCTGTTCCCTGCCGCCACCGTGGATGGACTCCAGACGGGCTGGGAATGAGGGAGAAAAACATACACATATTTGTTTCTAATGGTTTTGCTTCTTTCTCAAAGGTCTCATTCATGAATATTCATATTCTTAATTCTTCTCTGCTCTCTGTGATACTTTGGCAGTAGAAGATACATCACCAAGATTCTGGCTGATAGGAAAAGAAAATCAGAATTTATGTATATGATTAGCAAGATCATCCATATTGTTCTGAAGCATTTGTCAATGAACATGGATTTAAATAAAGTAGAGAAAAAATTTAAAGTTTATCTTTGCTTTCTACCTATGTCCTATGGTCTTTTCCAACAACATGAAGTGATAATAAAATTCTCTACACAATGCAGGGCTACTTTCTTGAAAATGAAAAAAGAATCAGTGAATGATTTTGTTGTTGTTGTTGGTTTTGTTTTGTTTTGAAGCAGGGGCTCCACTTTAGCCCAGGCTGACCTGGAACTCACTAAGTAGTCCCAGGCTAGCCTCGATCCTCCTACCTCAGCCTCTTGAGTGCTGGGATCAAACGTGTGCGCCACAACAGGCTCCATGTGTGACTATGAGCTCTGAGACTGGGAAGCCAAGCAGACTGCAGATGTGTCCTGGGAGCAGCTGCAACGGAGACCCCAGGATGTTTGAGATGCCAGGACTGTGGCACATCTGCCCAGAACAGTTGCAGTCTCTGAGTGAATCTGGCTCATCAGGGAGGCTGTGGGCAGCATGGTGGGAGGGGTGAGCTATACAAGCCTTTTGGAGCCCAGATGATCTCATCAGGAGTCCCAGATACTTTTCATGGAGCTGCAAGGTTTGGCGTTTACCTTTCTGGGATTTGTTTTCTTGTCCCTTACATTGGGATTGGAAATGTTTATGTTGGGCCAATGCGTGCTGAAAGCACATATGTATGGTTTGATTTAAAGGGCTCCCAGTTCAATGACTACCTTGACCGTCAGATGAGACTTTAGACAGGGTTGGACTGGTAAAGACTACGGGGACTTCCTTATGAGGAGGCCAATGGCAACATGGGGTGGAGGGTTTCTGTTTGAAAGCGTTTTCTTTGAGCATCAAATCCACAAAGGGTAGACCTGGGCTAGATCATCTCTGCTTATCAACTTGACGGGATTTATTATTATTTTTATTTATTTTATTTTTTTAAAATTTTTTCCCTTTTTTATTTTTTTTAATCGTCCATAATGAGTTACAACATTTAGTGGGCAAACAATGAGTTGTTATCGCCAATTCCCCGCTGCCCTCCCCTCCCCCCTCCACTGGATAACCTCCTCCATGGGTCGTCTGGATCAGTCATTGTGACAGGGGACCATGGATAGCCTAGTACTCAGCCAGGTTCTCCTGGCCATGCCTCTGGATAGTCTCCCCCACCACGGCTCTCACAATCTTTCCACCCCTCTTCCGCTCAGTTCCCTGAGTCGTGGTGGATGAGTATTAAGGCTGCTTTAAGGTTGAGAGCTTAGGGGTCTTTGTGTTGAAGATCGTTGGTTTCTGTCTCACTGGCTTATCCTGTGTTGATTTAATGGCTGTGGCTGTGGGCCCCATATTTTTATTTTTAAAGACTATTTTATTTATTATTTATTTGCAAACAGAAAGAGGGAAGGAGAGAAAAAGAGCAAGTGAGGGAGCATGGGAGCACCAGGGCCTCTTACCACTGCAAATGAACTCCAGATACATGTGCCACTTTGTACATGGGTACTGGGGATTTGAACTTGGGACGTCAGGCTTTGCAAGCAAGTGCCTTTAGTCACTGAGCCATCTCTCCAACCTAGCTTGACAGGATTTAGAATCACTATGGAAACAAATCTCTTAGCATGTCTATTAGGAATTTTCTAGAATAGGACCCATCCTAACCGAGGGTGGTACCGTTTCATGAACTGGGATCTTGGACTGAATGAAAAGGAGAAAGCTAGGTGGGCAGCCACGTTCATCTCTCTCTCTGCTTCCTCCCTGCTGACGTGACAATGTGACGCCAGCTTCCTGCCTCAGTTGTGCTTTAGCTGCCATGATGGACTCTTCTCCAGAACTGCAAACTGAATCCCACGTTTTTTTCTTGCATACACTGCTTCTGGTTAGGTGTTTTGTTCCAGCAACATGAAAGGTCACCTAAGTCTTTTTGAAAAATAATATTTGTATTTATTTGTTTGTAAGCAGGGAGAGACAGAGAGATAGAAGAGCGAATGGATGTACCAGGGCCTCCAGCAACTGGAAATGAACTTCAGATGCATGCACTACTTTATGCATCTGGCTTTATGTAGGTACTGGGGATTTGAACTGGAGTTTTAGGATTTGCGGGCAAGCGCCTTAACCGCTGAGCTATCTCTCCAGCCCAGAAGTTCACTTAGTTCTAATTCATATGCAAGCACTGATCTGTAAATAGTAACTTTCAGAATGAAAGTGTTTTTCCCCCTAATGGACATGACAATATTAAGAACATGACAATATTTCATACATAAAGGTGTTCAGAATTATTTTTGTCTATTGCATTTATGTACAGAGAATTGGGGAGGAAAAGGCAGTATAAATAGATGTAAAAATTATTTAACTAGTGTAAGATGATGTTGTAGTCAGCCACACACTGCTGGGATGAATCTCCAAACCAGGCACAGTTTATGGGAGGAAAGGATTTATTGAAGCTACAGGTCCGGGGAAGTTCCATAACAGTGAAAGAGGCTGGCCCTCTTTCACGGGTCCAAGCAGAGAGAGAAGAAACCCATTACCAACACCACACACACAATAGTAAACAGGCAGGAGCCCAGGATAGAATTTCTTCCCCTTTATGTAGCCTAAGGGCCTTAGGGCAAAGTCGTGCAACCCTTTCCCAGACTTAATGGCTTCCCCAGTCTCTGGAATTTCCTCCCTGCATTGCCCACACAGGAAGGGATGTTAATTTATAGCTCTCCTGAGCTTCCTTATATCCTTCCCCCCACTAAGAGGCTGCTTTCCTGTAAACATCCTCAGAGATCCACGCAAGATAATTAAAAAGATAAAGTTGACAACAAAACCTAACCATCACAGAAGGAAGTCTGGAGTAGTCACATCCCAGGTTATAGCAGGAGGAGGTAAACATAGTGGTTTTCTCTTGAATGATGATGACTATTCTTATCATTTGGTCATACTGAGGACTGAGCCTGGAGCCTTGTGCATGTTACATAAACTCTCCAGCACAGAGCTACACCCCCAGCCCCTCACCTCTACACAAAGCACCTTAGCTGTGAACTCTGTGACTTTGGAGTTACCTCCAGAGAATAATGAAAAGAGAGTCTTTTCATTTGTTTCTGTTTTTATGGTATGGTCTCACTGTAGCCCAGGCTCATCCCGAACTCAGAGCAATCCTCCTATCTCAGTCTCTTGAGTGTTGATACTAAAGGCACATGCCACCAACCCAGGCCTTAGGAAATTCAAGCCTGTACTCCATCCCTCCTGACACCTCTGTGAAGAGTTACTGGCTTCCAAATTGCCAGCACTCTTGTGTATAAAATAATCATTTTGGCTAGAGTATCTGAGGAGAGAGATGCTTAACATCTCACATTAAATTTCCAAAATAATCTTTTGAGATCGACTTCTACAGTTTCCAATTTGGCAGACACTTAGTTCTAAAGCAAAGTACCCTTGGCAGTCTGTCAAAATCTCCAGTTTTTTAGATTGTAGGAGTGGGTGTTTTTTTTTTAATGGAATTTAATGATCTTGCTCAGAATATTTCAGCTGATCCACTTTTATTTATATTCGACACACACTTTGATCCAAACTCCATGCAACGAAGCATCAAACTTCATTTAGATTTGAGTTTAGTGCAAACCCCAGGGGCTGCTGTGTGCACACATCCCCCCCTGGGAGCTCTAAGAAATTGGAAGGGTTTAGGCTCTGACTCTTTAGAAAGGATGAATGGGTTTAGCCCCATGGCCTCCCACCAGTCCTATGCATAGGTGAGACTATCCCATCCCTTGTTTCTGGGCCAAGAGGTGCTGTGGGCTATGGCCAGCCAGACCACTTCCCTCCCCCTATCCCCCAGGCCCCCCATTTGGAATTTATTGATCCCTTCATTCTTACTCCCTAAGTTTCTTGGACCAAAGCTTCTTAGAGTGTGGCTCACAGCCTCATATGGGTCAGTTAACTGGCTGTGGGGTGCATGAAAAATTTGACTACAGTAAAAGGTTTCTAAAAGTGCAATGCCTGAACATTAATTCATCGATCAAACATACTGGGTGTGGGGGCAACATGCCTTTAATCCCAGCACTCAGGAAGTAGAAGTAGGAGGATTGTTGTGAGTTTGAGGCCACCCTGAGACTACATAGTGAATTCCAGGTCAGCCTGGGCCAGAGGGAGACACTACTTGGAAAACAAAAACCAAAACAAAATAAAACAAAAAAATCAAATGTGTAATGAATCAGATGTTTCTGTGGCTCTTCTCTGTGATGTTACCTCACCACAGCCTAGGTTCTTTTTAATTTTTTTTTATGTATTTAGAGAGAGAGAGAGAGAGAGAAAGGGAGGGAGAGAATGAGAACGCCAGGACCTCTTGCTACTGCAAACAAACTCCAGATACACTTGCCGCTTTATGCATCTGGCTTTACATGTACAGGGGACTTGAACCCAGGCTGTCAGGCTTCGTTATGTGAGTGCCTGTAACCCAGGGCCATTTCCCCAGCCCTGGCCTTGGTTTTGAACACACAGCATGTTTACTTTGTACTGTGTGTTGACACTCACACGCGTGTGTGTACTGCTACAGGAATGTACATGCTGGAAACACCTTTGCTCAGGTTCAAGACTATTGTACATTACATTATAGTGACTTGACTGTTCATACAAAGTTTTCTGTTCTTAAAGAAATATAATGGTATAGTTGTGGAAAGCAAAGATGTAACATGTTCCTACTGTAATTGCTCAGCACATATGAAATTAGTATTTTTATATTGTTTTGTGTTAGAAAAACATATATCTATCTCAATATGTAAATTTTGCTTATTTTGCCTTTAAAATTATAAAATTATATTAAAATTATATATATATATACCAGAGAAATATTTTACAATATATTTCTTTGTGATTAGTTATGAGCAAATGCTTGATTTGTATATCTATTTTATATACCTATACACCTATAGTCACATAAAACTTACTCAGGCCCAAAGGGGTCATGTGTGTGAAAAGCTCAAGAAGTCTTGTCCTGGAGAACTTAGTCCATGAGGGGCTGTTTTGACTCTTTTAGAGAAATCTTCCCTTTTTTAAAGTTATGTGTGATGGTTAAGTTTTGTTGTCAACTTGACCTGTTTAGCAATCTTGGGTGGGTCTTTTTTTTAAGTTCTTGCTTATTTTATTATTTTTTAAATATATATTTATTGTCCATAATGAGTTACATTATTTAGTGGGCAAACAATGAGTTATCCCCAATTCCCCAATGCCCCCCCCCATCCCCAATCAGCTTGATATCTTCCTCCGTGGGTCGTCTGGATCAGTCTTTGTGGTAGGGGACCATGGATAGCCTAGTACTCAGCCGGGTTCTCCTGACTCAAGTGTGTTGTTACTGAGGGGTGCCATACTTCTGGATCATCTCCCCCACCACGGCTCTCACAATATTTCCACCCCTTCTTCTGCTCAGTTTCCTGAGTCATGGTGGGTGAGTATTAAGGCTGCTTTAATGTTGTGCGCTTAGGGGGCTTTGTGTCAAAAATTGTTGGTTTCTGTCACCCTGGCTTATCCTGTGTTGGCTGTGGCTGTGGGTTTGGGTGGGTCTTTGAGGTTGTTTACAGGACAGTAGCCCTCTCAGTAGGGGGAAGGATGTAAGGAGGCTCAGGGAAGCTAGAAATGAACATCCCTTCCTGGGAGAGCAGTGCAGGAAGGAAATTCCAGAGACTCAGGAAGCCAACAAATCTGGGAAAGGGTTGCAAGACGCTGGCCTAAGGCTATAGAAAGGGAAAGGAAATCTCTTGCTTCCCCAGCCTGCCTGGCTGCTGGTGCTTGTTCTGCATCTCTTTGTTGGCATTGGAATGAAGCTTCCTCAGCCTTCCAGCCTGGACTGAAGACCAGGGGCTCCCTAGAAAGCCTCAGGCCTTCAGTGCTGGATGGGGACTGATGAGGCATCCAGCCACGTGGGCTGAGCAGCTACCGGTTCCTTGGGTTCCTTGACTGCCGGGTTTGCAGACTGCTATTGTGGGACTGCTGTGGGCTAATGCAATAAATCCCCTTTTTACTACAAGTCATTCTGTTGGTTCTGTTTCTCTAGAGAACCCTGACTAATGCCCTATGTCACTGTGGGCAGTGTCTAGCCCCTTCCCAGCAGTCTGCCATCCCTTTTCCCACACACCTGTCAAGGTGGAGGAAGGCTGTCACACACCTGTTCTCTGGGACTTCCCTGTCACCCAGGATGCTTGCAACTTTGTCTCCTCCAACCTGGACCTTTCCAACTCAGTCTTTCTTTTCCACTCTGTTAGCTTTGTTTCCAACTGTTTCTCAAATAAAGAGTGATTATTTCTACCCCTAAGACTTCCTCTCTGGCAATCAAGCACTCTTATCTTCTCTATTTTTTACAAATCTTCTCCAGGTCTGTGAATTGTCTCCTGGTGATATCATAAATGATCACCAATGTTGTAGCTTAAACTGACCCAATGTTTTCACCTTCCAGTTCTATAGGCCAGAGGTTGGGGTGTCTAGAGGCTGCTGTATTCTGTAATTCTCGGCCCTCCTGTCTTCAGAGCCAGTACTGGCAGGCCAAGTCTTGTCTCATCCTTATCATGCCGTCTTCACCTCTGGGTTTTAAGAATCCATGTGATCTCATGGGCTCCTCCCAACAGTTCAGATAATCTCCTTACCCAAATTCAGCTGATCAACAAGCCTGGCCCCACTCCTGGTCTTAATACCTCTTTGCCAGAGTACACACATACTTATAGGCCAGACACTGTATCACGGACACTATTGTTCTATTTGTAGCATACGAAATTATAGACACACACGTGTGTGTGTGTGTGTGTGTGTGTGTGTGTGTGTGTGTACTACATGGTATAGTCATAGAATTAATTAATAGAAATATTGCCTAGCATCTATGTGTCTATCCATGCATTTCAATGCTTTTATAGAGAAATGACTTTTTTTGTGTATTCATACATGCATCTGCGCTCCATGACTTATGATGAGCTTATGTTTCAGTCAGCACATTTCAACTTGAACTTGTCATTATGTGAAAGAGATGCTGAATCCACCTTGCCTACCAGCACTTTCTGCTTAACAGCACAGCCCTCCAGAGAGTGAGAGTTTAAGGGAGGCAATATTTGTCAGGGCTCATGGCTTCCAAGGGCTTCCGTCTACCATAGCAGGAAAGGCACAGCAACTCAGTTCATGGTGTCCAGAGTGTGTAGTAAAGGCTGCTCACATCACACCAGATCAGGAAGCCAGGATCAGGGGCCTAGGATAAATTTCAAAGGCTTGTCCAAATTCACCTACTTCTGCCCACGAGGTCCAAACTTCTCAGAACGTCTCAAAAGAGCTGCGTCAGCCTAGAACCAAGTATTCAAACCATAAAGACGTTGGGAACATTTCATTTTCAAACAATAACCGATTTAAACCTTTGAAATCACAAGACCTGTTAACCTTTTCTCCTTCAAGGGAATGTTCTCAGATAGTTTGTCGAGCAAGGAAAAGCTGACATAGTCTACTTCTGCTGTCAATTAAAAAATCCCTTTTTAGAAAAAAACTTTATCTGAATTTTAAGAGAGCAAATATTTGACTTTTCTTCAGAGTGTTTTTCTGTGGTGTATATGTGGTGTAGGCACACGTATGTGCAGAAGCATACACTCAGGGTGCACACTTGCAGAGATCTGAGGAGCACTTAGGGTGTCGACCTCTATTGCCTGGCTTCCTGGAGACAGAGTCTCTCGCTGACCCTGGAACTTGCTGATCTTTAGCCCTGGCTCTCCCTCCTCGACCTCTCATTCAGGAGTTGAGTCTAGCGGAGATGAAACAAGGCTGTGCCCACCAGGATCAGAAGGGGCCCATGCCTTCCCCAAGATCAGGGGAATCCAGGACTGGGGGGAGTTCTGAGGAAAATCCCCCTGAATCTGTACCAGGAGGAGGACGCATCTCTTTATTGCAGCCCAACAGTGGTGACAAATGAAGACATATCCAAGCGCAGATAATGAAAGTTTTGAATTATTGCCACTGTTTCTTATAGTCCTAGACTCTTGAATTAATATAGCAAACCAAGTCAGAAGATGAAAAGCCAGAAGCTTTATTAAGTACATTAGGTCTGACAGAATGTCTACACTCAACTAACTCTAAGTCTCCACGTCCTGGTTGGGGTTTTTTGTAAGAGGGGACCTGGATTTTTCTAGGGGCCATTATGTGCTTATCACTTCCTGTGAAGCTAGATTGTTTTTTTTTTTCTTCCTTAATTTTTAATGTTTTTTCTTAAATTTATTTATTTGCAGGCAGAGAGAGACAGAAAGACTCAGAGAGACATAGAGAGAGAATGGGTGCACCAGGGCTTCTAGCACTGCAAACTCCAGATGCATGCACCACTCTGTCTGCATCTGCGGAATTGAACTCCAGTCGTTAGGCTTTGCAGGCAATTGACGTAACTGCTGAGTCATATTTCCATTCCTCTTTCTTTCTTTGTAGTTCTGGGATTTGAACCTAGGACAGTCACACCATCACTGAGCTCTATCCCAGCCGTGGGAGTGTTTCTATGATAGCTTCTTTAAGTCTCTATTGTATTTTTGCGTATTTCTTTTGAATACCTGCTTTAGCTTAATTTGCTTTCTAGAACAAGGAAGGAATACTACTTACAGGCTAGGGTAGAATGAATTTACGTACTTTTAAAAAATATTTAATTTATTTATTTGTAAGCAGAGAGAGAGAGAGAGAGAGAGAGACAGAGAGAGACAGAGAGAGAGAGAATGAATATGGGTACCTCAGGGCCTCTAGCCACTGCAAACAAACTTTGGGTGTATTTACGTGGGTACTGGGGAATTGAACCCTGGACCTTAAGCTCTGGAGGCAAGTGCCTTAACTGCTAAGCTATCTCTCCAGCCCTGAATTTATGAATTCTGGATTAACATAAAACCCAGGAAGTAAAAGCTTTTAAACATTGATGTGTGTAGAAAGCTCACTTTGTACAAGAGTTACTTACAAGTTAGACAGCTTGTAAAATATATGCAGTAGATGAAGAAATGCTTTAAATTGTTTTAAAAACTAGCTTTAATTCCGGGATGATTTCCATGGCATTTTCCGATGATGTTTTCTCTCTTCCTCGATCCTGACAGGCCATAAATTACACAGTAATATCAATAGCTTTTTACATATTTTGTGCAAAATAAAATAATATCTTGTAAAAAATGTAGAAATACACTTTAAAAATATTTTATTTATTCATTTTTCAAGCAGAGAGATAGAGATAGAGATAGAGAGAGAGAGAGAGAGAGAGACAGAGAGACAGAGAGACAGAGAACCAGGGCCACCACCTTGTGGGTCTGGCTTATGTGGGTCCTGGGGAATTGAACCCAGGGCCTTAGGCACTGGAAGCAAGTGCCTTATCTGCTGAGCCATCTCTCCAGCCCAGAATTACACACTTGTAGAGGATTTAGAAGTCATCCCCAATAAAGCTTGGGATGTATTTCAGTTGGGTAGAGAGCCTAGCATGCAGGATGAGAAGCCCTGGGTTCCCTCCCTGGTACCTCATAAACTTAGGTTGGTGGTGCATGTTGGTTATCACCATACTTGTGAGGAGAGGGCCAGAGGAACAGGAATTCAAGGTCACCCTCAGCTACAGAACTGATATCAGGTCGGCCTGGGATATGTGAGATCCTCTGAAAATAAAATGAAGTGAAATGAAATAAAATTAACAAAAAGAACTAATACCTGATAGACACGAAATTCTCTTGATCTTAAGACATTTCTTCTCCTGGCTGTGTTTTTACATGCTAATACATGGATGCTATCACTGTGTCTGTATTTTAAGTGTCTTCATATTTTTATATGTACTTTAACATAAAACAGTCAAATAGAATTTGGAAGCTAATTTATGAAGGGCATAGATTGACATGCTCCGCTTCATGTTTTATTTATTATTTTGTTATGACAGGGTCAAGACCTGTAGCCCAGGCTGGCCTTGAATTCATGGTGTGCTCCGTCCTCAGCCTACTGGTTATGGTCATAACAGGCATGCACCACTACGTCCAGTTCACAGATTGCTCCTTCTGAAAGCTATTTATTAACCCAAACCAGAGTATCAGTGCATCAAAACCATGGAACCACTTTGTGTCCTGAAAATAAAGGTAAGACTATGGCTGACTTTTCCTGAACTCTGCTGTGGGGAATGAAGAAGAATTACAGAACACTATCTCTCTGCTTAAGTGACATTTGCTTTCTTGGCATCTAGAATTGTGCATGCATATATATACATATAATAAACATACTAAATAAAAAATATTAAATATTATAATATACTTAACTCTGCATACATGTGGGCTTTGTGGTCCTAAATCTTGAAACTGTCCCAAAGCTAGTTTTCCCCCAAAGACTTCAGTAGTAAAAACGTATTAAGACAGCACATAAACCAGTCGACCCTTTCAGAGCTCCCTCCACCTATGGGACAGAAAACCCAGAGGTCTTTGGTCTCATTTCTGATTACTAACTAGACTTGCAAAACAAACCAACCTAAACCAATTTATGAAACGGAAGTAAAACTGAAAATGACAACCCATTTTTCTCATTTCTTCTATTTTTTTCTTTAAGTGTCCCCTGAAATACCCACCTCCCCCTTTTCAGGTAAAAAAGATAAAAGGTCGGTATTATACCTTCGTTTTCATATTCACATGCCTCTTAGACTCCCATGGAATGGATAATATATCAGTTCTGAAAGTCCAACTGATGATCAGGTGGCTAGGTGCCCTCTTGTATGTTCCAGATTTCAATATGGTCTTTAAGAGATCTAAGCTGTGATTCTGGGGGCTTAGCTCCCAGGAATGAGGCAAAAGCTAAAGTGAGTCCTGCAACAGAATCTGACTTCTTTTGGCATTCATGCATTTATGCATGGAATATATCCAGGATCTTCTTTGTCATTCTAGACTGTGAGCTCACATGCGCACTAGAATGCAAACATTTGCAAAAATATGGGGTGGAAACTTATTACAAGTTCAGGGAAAGGCATTCGACTTTCTCACCTCGAGGCGGAAAGGTAGAGGCCTGTGCCAGCTTTCTGGACACTTCCAGCTTTAGCAAAGCTGGCTTCTCTCCTTGCCCCCACCTGCCAGGCCATTCAGGAAGAAGGGGTCCTTCTCCGTAGGCATTGGCTGCAGAGCAGACATCTGTGAGCCATGGAGGCTGGAAGCATTCCTGAGTATTCTAGGCAGGGTTATATAAAGAGTCACTCATGCTCCCTGAAGATTTCCCTGCCTTCCCGGATGCTCAGGCATTTTGAGAGAGGCAGGTCTGGACCTGTGGGAACACCTCCCCTAGCCATTTAGGAGCAGGCCAGCTTGCTTTTAAAAAATTGGTCTTTTAAGCCTGGGTGCGCAGAGCCAGTTTCTCCTGCAAGCCGAGGGGGCTGGAGAGGGGGCCATGGGGACAGCAGAGCCCCATCAGATCATCTCTGCCTCAGCATCAGGCCAGGAGAAGGTGAGGACAGACAAGAGAAAAGAACTAGCTTAGCTAGCCCCCTTAGCTCTCTGTAAGTTGCAAATGATAGGACCACCTTCTCTGCCCACTCAGTGGGAGTAGCACAGTGAAGCAGGGTTTGCTCACGGCTGCGGTGGCCATTGGCCCAGGGTTCGTCACCCATCATCGATTCAGTTTCCTTAGAAAAATTTTCAAAGTTTTCCAAAGTGAATGAAGGGTGCTAAAAAAACAACAACAACAGCAAAAATCAACACGTAAAATAATCCCAATTAGATTTTTGTTTAAAAAAATACAGCATAAAAATGTCCTTTCCAAACATAATTGTCCAGACCCTTCTCCCCACTCCAGCCCCTCCCTCTTTGTACCCCCCCTTTCAGCCTTCATGTCCCATGTGGTCTATTATTCTCGCCCCTTCCTCAAACCCCTTTCCCCTCTCGTCTTCCCCTTTCTAGTTTCATGACGTGTACCCACACCCACCGATTTCCATATAAATATAGACCTACATTTATGAATCAGGAAGCAGCATGTGCCTGCGACAGAGGACGGGTGGCATTTGTCTTCTGCGTGAGTCTGGGTCTCACTGCAGTTTATAATAGTTGCCAAATCCATTAATTTTCCTTCAAATGCCATAATTTCATTTTTCCTTACAGCTGAATAAAATTCCATTGTTTGTATGTATTTGTATGTTTGTATGTTCATTATCCAGTCATCCATGGATGGGTTTGTAGCCTAATTTCATTTTCTTGCTGTTGGATTTTTAAATACCATATGTTTTTATATTTTTCTATGTATCCAGGTACCTGTGCTCTCTTCTTTAAAAAATATATGTACATGCACACACATACATATGCATGTATATACATCCTTAAGGTTGAAAATTATAGCTCTCTCCATAAGAATAAAATATATAAAATAGCACAAAAATATACGAAATATTATATGTATGCAACGGAAAATTGTGAGCTGCTTTTTCAGTGAGTGATCAGTCCAGGCCATCATCAGGGTTCCTCGGTCAGCCTGCTAGCATTAAATGCAAAAGCTGAGACAACCTTCCATAACATCGTATAAAGGGAACTCAGCTACACATTGATCATGAAATGAACTTGAAATGCCTGTGTTTGCTGGTATCAATCAGTGCCACCAGGCAACCGGAGGAACCAGACCAGGGTGTGCTTGCTGCTTTTCTTGAATTCTTTCTTAATATATCTGTTATTTTTTTTTTTTGAAAAAAAAATGATTCTAACTGTCAACTGGGATTATTAGACTGCATAATGATATTTTTTATGTCCAAACTTATGAATAAAATTACTTTTCCACCATGTATATTATGGTTATACATGCTTTCTGAAAGTAAATTAACATAGTAATAAATCGGTGATGTCAAAAATCGGCGTTAACCTGTTTGGGTGTTATAAATATGTAAAAATAGCACCTCGCTTTTTTTTTGCCTCTGCTTGGTCAGATGCTATCATATACTAATCAAGAGCTGGACGTTTTCTATATTAGACAATTATATTTCCCAACCCAATTTAACAATGATTATTATTTTAAGTATTGCATATTTGATGTTCTACCTGGTGCTCTAGGGAAAATGATACAAGTCTCTCATGTGGTCTTTCTTTCTGTGTCTGATAATCCTGTCTCAGATGTACCATCCAAGAACTAACTAGGCCTGAACCTGCTTAGCTTCTGAGATCAGACCTGACAAGGCCTGCTCAGGGTGGTCTGGCCTTGAACTAGCTGCTACTTATCTACTCTTGCTCAAGTATTGCCTCACTCCTTCCTTTCTGAAAACTCCTCCTGGCACTTCTTTCTAAAGAACGCCATTTTAGTCTTTTACTTCTTCTTCCTGACTTATCTGGGTCAGGGAGAACCTCATGGCCATGACACCCCGGACCCAGAGTTTGGGCACAGGAATGCTTGTGGTGACCTTCACGGGATTTGCTCAGGTCTCTGAATGTTTCAGAGGGCTTTCCTTCACCTGGGTGCTCTTTTCTTTTCTTTTCTTTTTTTTTTTTTTTTGAGGTAGGGTCTCGCTCTAGTCCAGGCTGACCTGGAATTCACTATGTAGTCTCAGGGTGGCCTTGAACTCACTGGCGATCCTCCTACCTCTGCCTCCCAAGGGCTGGATTAAAGGTGTGCGCCACCATGCCTGGTTTACCTGGGTGGTCTTGCCATAGCCAATTCCATCCCTACAGGAAGCATCCTGCTCACTCCCTGAGACATCTGCTCACAATGCAGCTGTTTTGAGAATAAGACCTTCCCTCAGTTTCTGCTGCTCTCTTCCTTCTTCTCGTGGTTATGGAGATTGGTCCAAGACTGTGCTACCCAACACTTTGAGCGTATATATCATGGTTGGAGCACAGGGTGAAGCAAAATGCTTATATGGTTAGCCAGGAAGATCAGAGATGGAAATGGTGCAGACTCCCCCCTTTGAGGGAAGGCTCCTGATGACCTCTTAAAGATTCCACTACCTCTCAGTAGAGCAGTCCTGAGGACCAAGACTTTAACATGTAGTCTATAGGCAAACCATAGTAGAAAGGTTGGAAGAGTCCTGCTGGACACTACATTATCTGAACCAGCTCTGTCTTTACCCACAAAGAACCCTCCTCCCTGGCTCTTCCTGCCTTCTTCCCTTTCTTTTATTGTCTTCTTTCCATGAAATAAAAAGGCACAAGTCACAAGCACTAAACCATCCCTTTTCCCAGTTGAATGCTGGGAGACTGTCTATTGCCCAAGGAATCAAATGTATGCTTAACTTGGCCTGTGAGGCTGGGTGCTGTCTTGTTCTGTAGACCTTCCCCTACTGTGTGCATAGCTGACCTCCCTTCTCCCCATGCTCAGGCACGCAGGCCACTTTTGTTTCCAAGAACCTACCAGACTCTCCTCTGCCTGGAGGCCTTCACATCTGCTGTTCCACCTGCTAGAAGCCCTTCCTTCTCTTCACCCCATGGCAGGCTCCTTATCACTCAAGTGCCAACTTAAATGCTATCTTTCAAAGAGGCCTTTCCTAGCCTGCATCCCCTTTAGGACCGTGTCTTGATTTTTCCTAAAAAAACACACCCACAAATGGCCCGTTCTCCCTTCCTCCCCCCTCTTTTCTTCTTTCCATTGGTTGCAGTCAGCATTCTAGTTGCTGAGCAGAAAGAACCCAAGCAAAAGAAGCTTGTGGAGGAATGGGTTTATTTGGCTTACAGACTCGAGGGGAGACTCCATCCTGGCAGGGAAAATGATGGCATGAGCAGAGGGGTGGACATCACCTCTGCCACAGCACTGCAAACAGCGGCAGGAAGGTGTGCCAAACACTGGCAAGGGGAAGCTGGCTTATAACCCCATAAGCCCTCCCCCGACAACACAGCTCCATCGAGGTTGTAAAACCCAAACTGCCATCAGCTGAGGCTCTATCAATCAGAACACATTCATTTGTTTGTGGGGGACACCTGGATCAAACTATGACACCATGCCTCATTCCCTTCCTTCTTCCTTCCTTCCTTCCCTCTTTCCTTAGTTTACTTACTTGTTCATTGCCTTCCTCCTTCGGGTCATTGATATTTCTTGAATGCCAAATCATTAACTAACCCAAAGCAAACTTGTAAAAAGGCTTCCTTATAAACATTCTCATGGTAACCAAATGAAATACAGATAAAATAGCTAAAATTACTCTGGCGTTTTGTTGCTTTGAGTATTTGTGTACTAAAACTCAGAGATTAAAGCTGTAGAGGCGGTGTGATAGTATCAGGAAAATGATAATGTTGGGAGACCTAGTTTAGATGAGACTATGAAGACACATATGATGGGATTATGTAAGCAGAGAGAGGGATAGAGAGCAAAGGGAGAAAGAGAAGGAGGGCGAATGAGAGAGGGGGAAGGCAGGGAGAGGGGGGAGGAGAGAGAAAAAGAGAGAGCTCTCCCTCTACTCATGAATGCACACCACAGACAGAGCACCTGAGGACACAAGGAAAGCCAGGAAGTCTTCACCAGCCACTGACCATATTGTTGCCTTGATCTTGGAAAATTAGTGTTTGTTTTTGAAAACTAGAGTTTTCTTTCACAGCAGCATGAGCTGGTACTGTAGTTACCGTCTCATCGCTGGGATTAAGCACCCAACCAAAAACAGCTGATAGAAGGAATTTATTTTTTTAAATTTTATTTTGGCTTCCAGTCTCAAGAGGAAGCTTCATGATGGCAGGGAAAAGCATGGCATGAGCAGAGACTGGACATCAGCCTCTTGCCACAGCACCTGGAAAACAGCAGCCAGAGAGTGAGCCAAACTAACAGTGGCAAGCTAGGGCTAAGAACCATCAAGGTCCACACTCCTGTGACACACTTCCTCCAGCAAGGCTCCACCTCCCATGTTGCCGTCAGCTGGAGACCAAACATTAGTCAAACCACCACCACTGGCTAAGATAGGTACAAAGCTTGAGTCTTTCTATCCAGTCCTCATTTCTTTGCTTACGTCTCTGCTATCTTCCCTTCCAATTTCAAACCTGTGTGCATTCTTCAATATCTTCTTTGTACATTGAAGAATGCTCCTATTTATGCCCTTCCCTCATCACCCCCACATTTGCATAATACATGCAACTGTCAAAGAAAGACTTGGGCTGCCCCCAGTCTAAACCCTTGTATGTTTCAAATGAGATCTTTCAGGAATAGTTTAAAGAACCACTTTAATAAGTATCCTGGGCTGTGCAGAAGGGATTTCTAGATCTGCATGTTACAATGACCTTTCCGTGTCTCCAGTGAGAGGGGTTTGCAGAGCAAGCAGCCAGTACTGCCCCTGATTCATTAGCAGTAAGATGGACCCCTGTCCTTGGGCTCTGTTCACACACACAGGGAATTACCGCAAACACTAGCATGCTAGGTCGTGTATAAATGTGTTTCATTTAACAGTCCTGGGTCTTCCCTTTTTCCATCTCTTTGATTTTGAGACAGGGTCTCATGTAGCTAGTTCAGGCTGTCCACAAACTTACTATGTAGCTGATGTGGACCTTAAAAATTCTTTTCCCCTTGGCTCTTCTTTCTGAGTCCTGGGATTATAGGCATGTACCACTACATATGGATCATTTAATTTTATTGCATTTACTGAGTAAGTTAATTATAATATCTTTTCTTTTTGGGGAGGGAAGAGTATTGTTTATGGTTGACACAGAATCTTGCTATGAAGCCCAGGCTAGCTTTGAAGTCAGGATCCTCCTGCATTGGCTCTCTGAAAGTTGGGACTAATTATGAAGATACTTAATCTTTTCTTTAAAGATTATTTATTTATTTGCAAGGAGAGAGAGAGAGAAAGAGAGAGAGAGAGAGAGAGAGAGAGAGAGAGAGAGAGAGAGAGAGAGAGAGAGAGAGAGAGAGACAAAGAGAGAATGGGTATGCCAGAGCCTCCAGCCACTGCAAACAAATCTGAGATGCATGTGCCACTTTGTGCATCTGGTTTTACATGGGTCCTGGGAATCGAACCTGGATCATTAGGCTTCTCAGTCAAATACCTTAACCACTGAGCCATCTCTCCGGCCCTGATACTTAATCTTTATGGTCAGTGGTGTGGTTAGATGACGAAAGACCTGGAGTGGGGCATTGTTGGTACAGCCTTGGGTGGGTCTGAAGGCATTTCCAGAGAGAATTACCTGAGGAGGCGATTCCTTCCCTTAGTATGAACTGCACTGTCCTGTGAGCTGGGGAACTGGACAGAATGAAATGAGGAAAAGGCTGAGGGCTGATGTCTCCCACCTCTGCTTCCTGGTCTGGTGAGATGTGAACAAGCTGCTATGACGTCACGTTCCTGTCCCTCTGCAGACCTGGGATTATCAGCATGCACCACCACATGCCTGTAATCTCGGGAGCTTCCCTGTCACCATGCCTTCTCTACCAGGATGCACCTGCCATTAAATAGTTCTACCACAGGCTCAAAGCAACAGAGCCAAGCATAAATGAATGGAGACCTCTGAAACCATGAGCCAAAATAAACGTTTTTGTGTTGTAAGCTAATTACCTCAGATGTTTTGTCATGGCAATGGAGAACCGACTAACACAAACATGTGCATTGCACAGCACACTATATGAACCGAACTGAAAGTGGAATCTCTTTAGATTATTTATTTACTTTGGCTATCTACCTCTGCTTTTTATTGGGGGAAGGTCATTTCTAATAACCTTTGCTCTTAAAAATTCATTTGTTATTCTTAAGTATCAAGAACTTTATTAAATGTTTTGTTTGTTTTAAAGTTACCTGCTTGTGAGAAAACCCAAGTTTTTTTTTAATGTTTTATTTATTCATTTTCAAGCAGAGAGAGAGAGAGAGAGAGAGAGAGAGAGAGAGAGAGAGAGCGCACCATGGCCACTACCTTGTGGGTCTGGCTTATGTGAGTCCTGGGGAATTGAACCCGGGGCCTTAGGCACTGGAAGCAAGTGTCTTAACCTCTGAGCCATCTCTACAGCCCCGAAAACCCAAGTTTTGAAAGAATTGGGATGATCAGTATCAGTGATCTGAAAAAGCAAAAAAAAATTAATAGTATGTTTGCTTCTTGTGCCTTGTGTGAAACATGATACTTGTTAGGCTGTTAGGCTAAAGAGCATGACCAATAAATGAATCTGTTTCTCTCACATGTATTTCATTGGTGTCTGTATGAGCACGAAAGCACATCTGTAACCCCAGCAATGTGGAAG
Organism: Zapus hudsonius; assembly: GCA_004024765.1. Lineage (NCBI taxonomy): Eukaryota > Metazoa > Chordata > Mammalia > Rodentia > Dipodidae > Zapus > Zapus hudsonius. Next base: position 42,008 of record PVHP010005204.1, on the reverse strand, counting down.
GAGGCTTCCAGGAGTTCAAGGCTAGCCTCTGCTATAAAATGAGTTTGTTCTGCTAGCCACCTTGGGCTACGTGAGGCCCTGTCTCAAAAAACCAAAATAAAATAAAGTCACAAATAAACTAACGTTTGGTGTGTATGTATAACCTGAAAATATTTTCACTCCTTGGCTGATGTTGAGTCTGAATATTTAAAACTGCAAACACAATGAGAAATGACCTACATATTTTGTCAAGCCACATTTTTCTTAAATTGACCTAAGGACCGACATATTTTAGGGATGCATTGGTAATAAATTAGCTCAAGTCTTCCTTATCACTCATGTGTTAGGTTAGCGGAGTGACTTTTATTTCTTTTATAGAAGCATCATTCTATTACTGATGGTGATTAATGCAAACTGCAAAAAATACTGAGTGGTGTAGTTAATATAATTACAGTCACGCTTGCAGATCATTTTTTTTCCCAGATAGTCTTGCTCCGAAAGTGTGACTGGGATGCAGGAAGTTCCATGTCCTGGTATGGCGGAGCCTGTGGGCAGAGGGCCAGCTAGTCTTCCACAGAGAGACAATTAGGAGCCCATGGTGAGAAGCATGTACAGTTCTCCTGAGCTGTGACCTTTCAGCTCTGAGCAATTCCGAGAATGGCTTGGTTTTCAAAATCACAATTCCTCCCTGGGTTCTGGGGAGGCACAGATAAGATTCTTCAGATTTCACACTTCAGTGAGATAAAAATACAGAGTTTCAGGAATGCTGCCCTCCTCCCTGGAGACCTGGCTGGGAGGCTGAAATCTCACCTGCATCACAAATGCAGGGTCCACCTAGGAATCCGAAAAGTTGCCAGAAGGAAGCAATTTAGAATTTTGTGCAAAGCTTTGGACTATTAGGAAGGCGGAGAGGTGAGGGCAGGAGAACGGAAGCTGGCAGTTAGCGAAGGTGACAGGCTTTCAGGAAATAGCTTTAGGAAGGGTTCCCAATAACTTACACCCTTCTAATCAGAAGACAGGAGGAGGAAGAGGAGGGGGAGGACAAAGGTGGGGAAGAGCGGACTTCCTCAGGAGACTTACAGCCATGTGGAACGCCATAAAAATTGGAACCTTCCCTATTCCCCCCGCCCCAGGCTCAGGGACCCTTGTGGAAGAGTTGATAGAAGCATCCTAAGAGCCAAAGAAAGGGGGAGGGGTTCTTGCAATGCTGTCATCCAGACACAAAGTGGCCTTGATATTCATGACCTCCCAGTGGGTGACACTAGGTGCACATGATAGGAGGGAAAAAAAGCGATGACATCGAAATAGAAGAGAGACTTTTAAAGAAGGGATTCGGGAAGGGGGTGAAGAGAGGGGCGTGATTGTGGGGTATTGTCCATATTTATGGAGGTTGTCAATAAAATGTTTAAAAACAATAGAACCAGATCAAGAAGTATATAAAGTTGCCCAGAACTCAATTAGTAACCTTCAATAATAACCCTGAGGACACCCCAGAATATCTCCAACCTTCTTAAGCACTGAGTCAAATGTAGCATGAACTTATCTATGCACACATGTGTCTAAGGAGGAATTCGGTGATTTCTCATGTACACATGCCATTGGGATCAGTTAGGTGGAAATAAATAGCGTTTCGTGTGCAGACCCTCCCCACATGCACCTGCTTCTCAAACTATCGATTTCCTTTACTTCTATCCAAAAGGGAGCCCTTGAGGGTTAGACGGAGGAGGTGACGCGTCTTTGCGAATACTAATGAAGAAATCAAGGGAGACAGTAGTACATCCAGTTTCATCTTTCCATTTCCTAGAGGCACAAACCCTGTACATTGTTACCTCGGTGTCTTCAGCGCCTTCAGAAGCACTAGACTCTTCCACAGAGAATGTCAGCCCCGGCCCTGGGCAGTTTTGACAAACAGAGTATATATTGATACATGATAAAGTACGCTAGAAATCACCCAAGTGCTAAAGGCTACTATAGTTTTAATATCATCATTTGAATTAACAAGCATTCTGTGGAGAAATAATGAGCTTTCATTATTCAGAGCGGCATCCTTACCCCGGGAACTCAGAAACCATTAGCTCTTGAGAACTTAATGAAAAGATGATAAAGAATGTTTTAGATAAAAGTTTGAACGGGCACACTTGATAACTGAGGTGAAATATTCATGTTTGTTTGGATGATGGATTGGCCTCCAGAGCAGAGGCTCATGGACGTGATGGATGTCAAGTGTGTGGTCACCTCTCCTGCGAGCATCTGGACCACCCCGAGGACCTGAAAGTCAGAGTCCATGGCATGGCCACGTCTCTAGTAGCCTTGCTGACTGCAAGGAGAGGAGGTGGGCAGGAAGACGAGGGACAGGGAAAGATCAAGTGTGATCAACAGGTACCCACAGAACCGACACCTCAAATCACTGCTTTCTAGTCTCTCACCTACAAGATTAAAACATACTTGTGCTTACAGGGTGAAGAATTGGGTTTTCTTGTAGCCAGATCAATATTCCAGTTTTTAAAAATAATTCTTTATTTATTTGCAAGTAGAGAGACAGAGGGGGGAGAGAGGAAAAAGAGAAGAAAAGGAATGAACACGGGTATGCCAGGGCCTAGCACCACTGCAAACGAACTCCAGACGCATGCACTGCTTTGTGGATACTGGGGAATTGAACCCAGCCCTTCAGGCTTTGCAAGCAAGTGCCTTGAACTGCGGAACCATCCCCCCATCCCTCCATTCCAGGTTTTGATATTATATTGTAAAATCGCCTTGGAAAGGTGTTAAGCTTTGAATGTGAAATGTCCCCCACAGGCTCATGAGACCCAGCTGGTTGGTGGTGGTGTTTTTGGAAGGTTGTAGAACTTTGAGGAGATGAAACCTCCCTGGAGAACGTGGGTTACTGGGGGAGGATCTTGAGGGTTTTTTTTTTAATAGCTCAGCCCCATTTCCTGTCTTGTCTCTTGTGTCCAGTGTTCCAACCTCAGACTCCACCAGCTTTGAATTCTGCCAGCCTTCCTTCTCCACCATGATGGACTGTATCCTCTCATACAAGTTCCTACTTGTCGGGTATTTGATCTCAGAGGCAAGAAGAGTAACTGACCTAATAGAAGAGATAGAAATAAAAGAAAAAAAAACAAGCCAAAAAGAGATAACATCTTTAAGGCTGGATTGCCAACAAGAGGAAGCCACAGATGGGAACTGAGCCACACGGAGACATGAAATAAAAGTCATGCTCACCAAAGAAAATGTGGAAAACACAAACCAGCAGAAGACAGTAGACACGACCTACAGTCCCACCCTACAGAAATAATCTCTCACACCACCTTGTAAAACATTATGGTCAGCCCTTTGGAGTATATATGTAACTTACATGGTAGTGATCATACGGTATGCGCAGAATTACATATGTCGCATTTTTAGATTATTGTATCTGATTATAAAATTAACATGTGACAGTTGCTTAAGATGAGAAGACCCTGGAGAGAACCTCTGATGTCTCTGAGCCTCACCCTGGAGAGCGATGCCTGGGTTGCAGTCACATACCCGTCATGTTACAGTACGTGTCCTCAAGCAAATGACTTCACCTCTTTCAGCTTTAGCTCTTTTATTTGTAAATTTTGAATAAAATAGCTCACAGCTCAGGGCTCCTATGAAGGCTATACGACATAATGTCCTAAAGCCCACAGAATGTTGGTTGGCATGTGTGTGATATCAAATGTTAGCCATCAGTATGACCATCGTTAATTTATTGTGATTTTTAGCTGTGGTTACTACATATTCTTAAAATACCCCAAGGCCCCTTTTCCTACACATTTAAGAATATCATTATGATGGTACTTTGGGACAGTGGTAAAATATCATTACGATAGAAGGTACTATGTGACGGTGGTAGCTTGATGTTCAGTGTTCCTTCTAGTCTTTTCCAGAAATCCTATCATTTAAGGCTCTAAGTATGAATTAAATTCCAAAAAATAGAAGCGTTAGATGCACAGACGTCAGGAAGGTGAAAGTGAAGCCGAGGCACCCTACTGCTTGGTTGTCCCAGTAAGTGGGGGCAGGTGATTGATAACTTGGCTTTTCTCACTAGTTTCCATAGCAGAATGATGGCCCCTGGGCCCCAGTGTGGGAGTGGGGATGGCATCTCTTCCTTTGGGACAAACATCTGGCATAACAGTGCAAATGGTCTCCAGATGCATGCGCCACCTTGTGCATCTTGCCTGACGTGGGTTGTGGGGAGCCCAACTCTGGTCCTTAAGGCTCTACAGGCAAACGCCTTAACTGCTGAGCCATCTCTCCAGCCTAAGATTTTCTGATGCTGGAAAATCAACAGCTTCAGGAAAGGACCCAAATGACAAAAAGGCAGCCCTGAGTGTGGCACTGTGGAGACAGTTCTGCTTGCTGGCTACAGGGTAAATCTGCAAACAACATCCACCGATAATGAATTTTTCCTACATCCTTGACTGTATATTGAAAAAGCTAAGATATGGTTTTGTTCCACTAGAAAGGATCTATCATACTGCCTTGTGATAGAAGATTCTTTCTGTTCCTCCCACTCATCAAGTAAACCTTGGCTAGGTAAAAATTCAAGTGATACATATATATATATATATATATATGTATCACTTGAATATATATACTTTTTCTTTTTAAGTGCCTTAAATTTCTGTTAATAACTATGTACGGTGTTCTATTACTGAAGACAGTCCAATTTTTGTTCCATGCAAATGATATTTTTACATTTATACTCATCAGTTTACAGAATATAACTTATACACCCAAATAAAAATGGTCCAGGCAGCTTAGAAGGGTCTGCTGGGACACATTGCATCTTGGGAGGTATAGTCCTTGCAAGTTACAAGACATTCTGGGAAATGGAGTTTTGCCATGTGCTTTATTGGGCAGAGAATGGACTCTACTTAGAGAACTGGATAGGATCTTACCTGTGACAAGAATAAGGAACCAGCAGTGGTTGTATAGAGAAATAGTGCATGATTAGGTCACCACCATCAACACCTCCATACCTTAGAGAAACAAAATATTACCTAGCACGGAGGAGACAGGTATGAGAGAAGTGGGGCAAGTCTGAGGCCAGCCTGATATATAGAGTGAAACTCTCTCAAAGCTTTACAAAAAAGTTACCGATTTTAGGTAATAAAAGAGCATTTTGTAAACTGCAATGGCTGGATGCAGGTAAGGTTGCAGACGGGAGATGACTGAGGTGATTTATCTTCCCAGGCTGGGAGGGGACTGTGGGTGAGGCAATGCTCCTCCCCATCAGGATCTGAAACAGGGGAGGCATCCACTGAGAGCAGGTGTCATCTTCTTCAGGATGCTAGGAGACCGGTGTCTGTTGGTCTTGGATTTCTGCATCATTTTTCATTGCTCTAAGTTATGTCTCTGCTTCCTCATCCCAGTTCGTAGGTTAAGGTCTGTGTCACTTACTTTCTTGTTGCTGGGACAAAACACCCAACCAAAAGCAGCTTAGGGAATGAAAAGGTTTGTTTTTGCCTTAAAGTTCTGGGGGGAAGTCTGTCTGTCATGGCAGGGGACATTCACAGTCAGGCAGTATCATATCCTCACATCCTCAGAAAGGAAGGGGGGAGAGAGAGAGAGAGAGAGAGAGAGAGAGAGAGAGAGAGAGAGAGAGAGAGAGAGAGAGAGAGAGAGAGAGAGAGAGAGAGAGAGAGAGAGAGAGAGAGAGCGCACCAGGTGATAGCTAGCTAGACAGCAAGCAGGATTGGGCTGATACTTCAAGGTTCACCCCCAGCAACCACCTTCCTCCAGCAAAGTTCTACCTCCAAAAGGTTCTACAACCTTCGCAGACTATACCACTAGTTGAGATTATGTATTCAAGCACACGAGTTTCTGGGGAACATTTTACATTCAAACTACCACAATGTCCTAAATAACTCCTTAAGCCTCAAGATGTTCCTGTATTTGGAGACAGGGCCTTTAAGAAGTAATGGTGGTTGACTCAGGGAACTGAGCGGAAGAGGGGGAGGAAAGATTGTAAGAGCCATGGTGGGGGAGAATATTCAGAGACATTGCCCCCCTCAGAAACAACATAGAAAGGGGGGTGGAACTGGGTTGACTCCTAGGCTATTCATAACCCCCTACCCCATGGACTGATCCAGACTTCCCACGGAGGAAGAAATCCAACTGACCTGGGACAGGGAAGAGGGAAATAGGAGAATGGGAGACATCAACACATTAATCCCTTATTAAGTGTATCTAATTATGGATAATAATAAAAATTAATAAAAAAAAGAAGTAATGGGGGTTCCTCAGTCCACAGGGGTGGGCCCCGAGCCCAGTATGACTGGTGTCCTTATAAGAGAAAGTTTGGGGGCACAGAGGGTTATTGAGGCAAACCTGGGAAGAGACAGTGTTTGACACACCAAGGAGGAAGGCCTCAGGGAAAGCAACCTGCTGTAGACCCCTTGACCTTTGGCTTCTAGGTTTCCAAACTGAAAAATTAGGTTTCTGTTATTTAACTCAGCTGGTTTGCAGAAGTTTGTTAAATCAGCCCCAGCAAACTGCTCCATGGATATTGTTTCAATACACATGTTGGAGCAGTGTGCTGATAGAACTGGACATTTTAATCCATCCGCTGGGCTATCAGAAGACTTCACTCATGGTTTTTATTTATTTCTCTACTTATTCTTGAGGCTGAATTTTTAGCCACTTGTATTTTCTCTTCCATGAATTATCTGTCCACCCACTTTTATTAGTATGCATCTTTTTTTCTGAGTTGACTTGTACAGGTTTTTCATATGTATTGGATATGAAACTAGTGGCCTATGTTTTATGTTGGTTTGTAGTCTTTACATACACACAACGTTTTTCTTCCTACTGCTATTTAAGCAGACTTTTAGGGAAATTATTTTACACTTGATCTTAGCCAAAAGGCTTAGAAGCAATAGGGAAATTATTTTAAATGTTAAAAAAGCATTTATTTATTTGTTATTTTTTTAGTAAGTTAGTTTTTCAAGGTAGGGTCTCACTTTAGCCCAGGCTGACCTGGAATTCTCTATGTAGTCTCAGGGTGACCTTGAACTCAAGGTGATCCTCCTACCTCTGCCTCCCAAATGCTGGGATTTAAGGGGTGCTAAAGCTTTTATTTTTGATCTGCAGATTAGTTGGTCCCTTCAAAACAAAATAGTTTTTAATTGTGGTTGTCTTAAAATTTAGATGATTTTAGACAATGCATAACAAATGTCATAAGCCTAATTTATCCATAAAATACTATCACACTCTATGTAGGGAGTGCACTTGTATCTTTAACGTAAACTATGGTAATTGTCATCAAATTTATTGTTAAAGGACAATTGTGCTTTTTGTAAATGAAATGATTTCTTCTTCCCTTCCTCTGTCCCTTCCTGAGTGTCAAACCCAGGGCCTGTGCCTGCTTGTCAAGCACTCTACCTCAGAGCCATATCTCACACAATGCTTATGTTTTCTTGAAGTGACAGGCTCACTTTCTACATGATTTCAGTTCTTATCTATTCATTTGTTTAGCTAATGTTTACTCTGAGAAATGTATGAGAGTCATTTAAATCTAAAACATAGTACAGTTTACAATGTTATTTTAGACATTTTCATAATTAATGAATGAATATGTATGAAACAATTGTATTTCTTATTTATGTTAGATACGATTCCATATTTAGTACATGTTTCTTTTTTTTTAAAGTTACTGTTTTAAAAAGCACTTTGAAGTTCACAGCAAAACAGAATATAAGGTACAGACATTCCCTATATGTAGGGCTCTCATCTGTGTACATTCTTGTACAGTCTTCGCTTCATCCACCAGAGTGATACATTGGTTACAATTAATGAGGATATATTTACATGTTATTATCATCCAAGGTCTGTAGATTACATGAAGATTCACCGGATACTTTTCTTTTTATAGGGTTGGGCAAATGAATAGTGAGTGTTGTGGTTTGAATATCAAATGCCCCCATAGACTCATGTGTTTGAATACTCCACCCATAGCTGGGGTTCTTTCCAGCTGTTGGAAAGGCTGTGGAATCTTTAGGAGGTGGGGCCTTGCTGGAGGAAGCTGGTCACTGGGTGTGGGCCTTGAGATGTTATAGCATGTCCTATGTGCTGTTCTTTCTCTCTACTTCCTCCCTGCTAATGTGATGACACAACACCGGCTTCTTCCTCCTGCCATGCTTTCCTCTGGACTCTAGCCTCTGGCAGTATCAACCCGATTAAACTCTTTTTCCTCCATACATTGTTGCTCGTGGGGTATTTTGTCCCAGTAATGAGAAAGTAATGGATACTGTGTGACTTCCTGGGGAGATGTGAATAAACATCTATTCATCCCAGATAGACCAGTGGTAGATCCAAGAAATAATTCCACTCAAGTCTACCTCGGTGAGCCAATGAGTTTCTTGGAGTTACTTAGAGGAACATGGGTGAGGGGCTACTTGGAAGAGCATGGGTGACTCCAAGCCGGCTGTATCCCTGAAGGGTTCGCATCAGCATGCAGGAGAGCTGCGTCCCTCGGGACGCTTGTTGCACTGCTTGCAGGCAGCTTTGGTGGAGAGCCTCTGCTCGGACAGGATTGTTTATTGCTCATATAACCCTGGGAGGTGCCTCATAAATCTTGTAACTTTCTGAGTTTCTTGAGTCCTGTAAGTTTTATTAGCTGCCTCCTCTTTCCAGGAGAGAATGCTTCAATTCAGAGGCTGGAGCTGTTTTCCCTGCTCTACAAGCCCTCTGTGATCCAAGGCCATCCCTCCCCTCCCCGAAGCCCTGGCTCTGTCCTCATGACTCCAGAGTGTCTGTAAACTTTCAGATTAGCTTCTTTCACTAAGTAATACACACTTCAGCTTCCTCTCTGTTTCCATGGCTCGACACCTAATTTCTTTTTAGCAGTGGATCGTATTGCGTTGTAGGAATGTTCCACAGATTTTCACCCATCTGCCCACTGAAGACTTGTGGTTGCCTCCACAGTTGGGCAATTATTAAGAAAGCTGTCAGTCCTGCATGTCTGGGATTCCAGCACTGCAGAGGCCAGTCTAGACAACAGAGTGAGTTCTAAGCTAGCCTGTGCTACCAGGTGACATTCAATCTTAAAAAACTACTCCCCCCAACCCCACAACAAAACAAAACAAAACAAAACAAAGGAAATGTAAAATGATTTGCTGGTTGTGTGAACAAAGTTTTCTAGGTTGTTTCTTAGCTGAATGTTCATGTCACTAAATGGAAAGGAACTTGCCCTCTTTTATAGACTACATTTCAGATAAGTTACCCAAATCTGCTATTGTCAGATCAACTTGGCTCCAACTGAAAACAAAGTTGATGGCTATCTTAAAGTGTAGTTGATAAGATTAGTCACAGAAAATTTATTTTATTATTAAAGAAATCCCAGAGTAATATTTAAATTTACAGATAGTTTGTAAAATTAATTTCATTTTGGCCAAGTCACTACTATTTTAATAACAGCAATCATTCCTTATTAATTTTATGGTTTGTAAGGACACAGTCCCTAGAGGGTAGCTGATTCCGTCAAATTGCCTGCTAAATGTATATGTTAAATGCCCATTGATTAACGCTACTCTCACTTTTGGTTTAGAGAAGCTTCTTCATAAATATGTTGGTGAATACAAGCCTCATCAAAGTGGTGAGAAGAGAAAGCCCGGTGCTTAGCCCTGGCCAAGTCATCACTACTATCTTAGGACTCAGAGAACATTACAGAGAAGGTGCTGGAAAGAATGTGAGGCTGCTCTCACTCCGAGCCAGAGATGCTCCTCTGTGGAGATGGTGGTAAAATCCAAAAGGCTGGCTTTACAAGGCTCTTGAGAGCTCAATACTAAACCAGATGACTCTCTTGTGCCTTCCAAGGCTCAGGGAACATGATGGAGGAGGGGGGAGGGAAGAACGGAAGAGCTGCAGGGTGGGAAGGAGGTCTTTGGGGCACCATGACCCGACTCATACATTCATGACTGTACAGTGCTCTGGTTACCCCCTGTCTGCCACACACAGCCCTGCATCATTCTGACCCCATCAGCTTACTGGCATAGAGGATGGGGACAACAAACAGAACAAGAAATCAAACCCAAAGGACTAGCTGGAAATAGAAGAGTGCTCCATGGAATAAGGGTGGGGAGGAGGGTCAAAAGAGTGAAATGAGACAGGAATACGATCAAGTTGCAGTAAGTTCATGTATTAAAGTTCTCAATAAATATGTTTAAGAAATGTAGGGGTTTAAAATTCAAATTGTATTTGAAAAGTCACTTCCTGTTGAAATTGTTCTGGGCACCGAGGTATGTAAAAAGCCTTCTATGCGTAGATCTTAAACCCTGTATGTACATTGCAGTTTTGTGGGAAATATTTTAAGTATATAATTGATTTATTAAATATCTTTCAAGTGTCTAAATTGATATGTTTCAATGCATAAATTGCTTAAATATATGCATATCTTGACTTGGATTAATTAAAATATTTATTTATGAGAGAGAGAGAGAGAGAGAGAGACAGAGAGAGACAGAGAGAGAACAGGCATGCCAGGGCCTACAGCCACTGCTAATGAACTCCAGATGCATGCACCACTTTATGTGCCTGGCTTCTGTGGGTACTGGGGAATTGAACTCAGGCCATTGGGCTTTGCAAGCAAGTGCCTTTAACTGCTGATTATCTGTCCAGCCCTAATTTTATTTTTTAAAGAGGATATAGGGAAAGAGATTTATTTTAGGTCTATAGGCCATATGCATGTACGCTTTGTTGAATGTGATGGTGAAGGTGGGGAGAGGGGAGAGAGAGAGAGAGAGAGAGGAGACTAGACGAACACAGGCAGGCCTGTGATGTTATGGAAAACATAGTGACCACTTTTAAACATAGTGACCACTCTGAGTGAGTTTCATAATAACACCGCCATTCTCGAGAGGGAAGGAAGTGTGACGGGGTGCAATGAGTGGACCCCAGCTTGTCCCGTGAAGCCCTGCTGTGTGGCCCTCTAGAACACGCATCCTGGCCATGATGGAACCCAAGCATCTGGGACAGAAATTCTCCCGCCTAGACTGGGAAGCAAACGTCACTTTAGGAACCGAAACATACATGGTACATGGTACGCATCCCTCATTGGCATATGGGGGAAATACACCTGCCTGTCTCCACGCCCATCAGTGCTGGTTGCTAACAGATGCAGTGAGGTAAATGCTGTACCTCAAGAAGCACTCTCTGCTGGGGACCCTTATCATAATTTTATTTTAAATTCCAACAGCTGTTGTTTAACTACCACGGACCAAAATTTATCTACCACTTGGGGCCATACAGTTAGCTTTCATCCACTGTTTTCTTTTCTTCCCTGTGTATTTGATTTAATTTCCATTCTTCTGTCACTCAAATATACCATTTGCATATTTCAATATGTACCTTTGCAGATCCCAGAGGTACTCAGGTGTTCCAAGTGAAGGATACATATTATTGGACGCTCCTGATGACAAACTGTTAAAGAAGCGAGAAGGCTCAGGTTACGCTTCCATGGAAAACGGGAAGAGCGCCTTCAGGACACCAGAGCAGGTTTTTCTAGGATGGTTGGTTTACAGTGACTATAGGAAAAAAAAGATTTTTTTTTTTTGGCAGTTCAACCCAGGGTACTTCTCTGAATTGAGCCCTAGGGCTCACCAGGAAGTACTGAAAAAGACAACTTCAATTTTATTTAAGAAATCGACAACTGTAGTTACTTCCACAATACAGCTGTTTCTAAAAATAAATATGCATGACGAATACCCTGGGAAGGTAGGAGGGAAATAAAAAGTCACTCTTGGGGAAACATTGAAAAGGGTCCCTCGTGGGCTGTGGTATGGTATTTATCCAAAGCTCTTTGTCAGACTATGAACTGACCTAGAACTTGAACAGTGGCTGGATGGAAAATCAATTTTGGTCAGGGTTAGATGGACCTATGATTTGTTCTTTGGTCTTAACTACAGCATCTGGAAATGTCCAAGCGGAGTCAGAGGAAGACAAAAGTTTTCCTTTGCTTAGCTCTTTAGGGTGGTTTTCACAGATTCCCCCAAAGATGAGGACTCCCCAAACCTCTATCTCCTTCCTTTTTCCCTGAGATGGCAGGTGTTTAACACCTCTTGGCTTTCCCTCTCTGGGTAGTCTATTTGAATTATATATATATATATATATATATATATATATATATACATATATATATATGGAGGGAGAGAGAGAAAGAGAGAGAAAAAGAGAAAGAGAGAAGAGAGAGAGAGAGAGAGAGAGAGCGAGAGCAAGAATATGAGTATGGGTACACCAGGGCCTCTAGCCACTGCAGATGAACTCCAGATACATGCACCACTTTGTGCACCTGGCTTTATGTGGGTACTGGGGAATAGAACCCAGGTCATTAGGCTTTTCAGGGGTATATGCCTTAGCCACTGAACAACCTCTCCAATCCCCTGTCTGAATACTTATTTGTCATCCAGTTCTGGAAGGAAGTGAGGTGTGATCCTTCTGAGAACAAAACAAGCCAGTGACCCCTTTAGGGAGGGTATGGCTCTTTGCTCAAGGCAAACATTGGTGCAGGAATGACATGACAGGCGCCCTTTCACACATTGGTTAAAATAAACAAATACATGAAAAGTACCTTCACTGGCAAGTTTAACAATAGGAACAAGACAGTCATACACCGGTCCTTCAGGTGGAACTGAAAATCCAGATCATAGCATGGGCTTAATTTCTAAGTCAGAAATCTGGGTCCAAGCAGAATGAAAGGCACCGTGAGGAAGGAGGAAGGCTTCTTGGCGCTTCATTTGGGAACAGGACTTTGCAAATGAAGTCACCCCCACCCCTGTTGAACAGTGAATGCTCCTTCACCTTAAAATGAATGTCTGTTACTCATCCTTCCCATTGACTCTGGAATTAGAATTATTTTTTCAGAAGAACTGTGTGCTAGCCTAGGTTTCATGAGAAACGATGACCATGTGAGAATATTTACAAACTGAAGAGGAGGAGAGAAGCTTCCAGAATCATCACGCTGCCTCTTGCACGGGGATGTCCTGGCAAACATTGATTAAGGAAGCTTCTAGGAAACAAAGCCCTGACTCCGAGGCTCCCTCAATGAATACCAGGCAGTTCCCTATCTTTTTTTTTTCTCTGAACAGCTCTCTCTGGGTCTTTCTTCAAAAAGGAGGGGATCAAAAAGACAGGATGGGTAGACGAGGCCACCTCTCATACTGTGCACGGGCTGTTCCTCTGGGAACCCTGTGATTTGGCATGGTGACATCTCTCACCCAAGTAGCTTGTCTGAAAGGTCTATTGTCCTGGGTTCCATTCCCCAGATGTACAAAGTGGTGCATAAATCTGGAGTTCATTTGTGGGGGCTAGGACCCCTGGCACACCCATTTTCTTAAGCGAGTAAGGAGGATCTTGGCCCCATTTTATTTAATTCTGCGCAAATGAAAGCCGACCTAACTGCTCTTTCAAGGGCACTCTTGTTGAGGCTCAGGAGAGGAGGAAGGAACTCAGCCTGCAGTTACCCACATCGATGGCCTCCTGCGGTGATCTCCCTTCTGGCATCTCCCAGTGCACCTCTGACTGGTGCTTCGCCAAAGAGGATCCTTCTAAATTCACACTGGTAATTGAAAAGGACCATTTCAAAATAGAAAATCGTTTGCTTTTCAATTCTCCTGTAAGGTGTGGAATCCAACATTTCATACCAAGGGGCAGATATATCTATATGGGACAAAGAACCGGGTGTTTACTCTTTTTCTTTTGTGTTTGAGACATGGTCTTGCTATGTAGCCCAGGCTGGTTTTCTCCTCTACCTCAAGAGTCTGAGATTATGAGGTGTTTCAGCATGACTGGCCTGATTTCATTCTTAATGTGATTTGTTATATATACATACATATATACATACTTACATATATACATATATACATACTTACATATAAATATACATACACACATATTCCAATCGTGTATTTTTGGTACTAGTCAGAAAAACTTAACTCATGATTCAAACGTTGTTATTGATATTTTTTCTTAATATGCAGAGAATCTTAAGAGCATGAAAAAACCTACTAAGACATGGTGTGTTTAGGAAAGAGAAAGAGAGAGAGAATAAGAACTTTTGATGTGCAGAAGATGAACTATACTGGACATTAATGAATTAATTAATTTTTAGCAGTATTAGAAATTAATAAAGATCAAGCCACAATTAATTAGGTTGGAGCTATTAGAGAAGCCTTCATGATAGCTGAAATGAATTGACCTGCCATATCTTATGGGCTTATCTGAGTAAAGGAAGGGATGCTTTCTGCTCCATGAACCATATATTTTTTTATTATTTTCCATGAACCATATTTAGAGGTCTATTTCACCACTGTTACTGGATCTTTTATGTCTATCTCTTGAGTTGTGTGAACAGAGTGTGTACTTGGGGGGTTTGCATATATTTCCAATACAAATTCATCCTTTTGCTCACATAGTATATATGGAACAGAGTATACAAAGATGGCTAAGTTTCAGGCTTAGTCAAGAAGGACAAAGGGCCCGTATATAAACTTAATTGTTCCCTGTCATAGTTTAACAGATGTTGGCAGGAGACATGGAGCCCAGAGGTCAGACACAAAGAATAGAGTCCCAGTGTGTCTCACTGACTGCTTGAACCCTAATTCTCTTGGAGTGTGAGGACGGCAAGTTACATTTGCACAAGCCTGGCTCATGCTGTGGAAGTGCCTGCAGCTTCTCCATCCAAAATCCTTTATATTATTATTATTTATTTGCAAGCAGAGAGAGACAGAGAGAGAAAGAAAGAGAAAGAGAAAGAGAAAGAGAGAGAATCGATGTGCCAGAGCTCCTAGCTCCTGCAGACGAACTCCAGATTTATGCACCACTTTGTGTATATGGAGAATAGAACCAGGGTCATTAGACCTTGCAGGCAAGCGCCTTAACCTCTGAGCCATCTCTCCAGCCCTAGAGCCAGAATATTTTATAACGAGCAGAAGCAAGCCTGTCTTTACCCGGGAGAGACATCAGCCTCCATAGGCTTTGTCACTCCAAAGGGAGACACTGTCTGTCATCCAAAGCTGTTTGCTGCACAGACTTTGTGAAACAGACAGTCAGGTGCAGAAATACCAGAGACCCATGGAAAGTTATTTTCCAAAAACCTTCACTTCTCCCCGATTCCTATGCCTGGGCTTCTGATCAGTTTGATCAATATTCTATTCCACCCACCATGCTCACTAACCTGACCAACATAGGCTGGGTTAAAAGCCACACAGTTTATCTCATTCAGCATTTCTGTGAAATGATCACCAGTAGATTCTAAGCCTCAGAGGAAGGCTGGCCTGTGGTACTGACTCCACAGGTGTTAAGTGTTCCAGACTCAACAAGCTGGGCAAGGAAGGGATTGTCAGCCTGTGCTCCCAATCTGATAGAGGTCTCAGTTGGAGACTCATGGAATTGTAAACAGTACTTGCTTTCCAGAAATACCACATTTGGAAGCCAGCTTCTGAAAACAAGATGGCTTGCACCACATCAGGTACAGGGGGAGGAAGGAAGTCATAAGAAACCTTCTGGCGTTAGATGAAATCTATAGCAGATCATGTGGGTCTCAGGAGATGGGAGACTTTACCCTTGATTATTCAGAGGATCCTTCCCAGATGGCAACTGACCTGTTATTCATATGCGCCCTGCAGATAGTCATCCCTGTGTTAAGAGCTCACCGGCCTAGGAGTGAAGGAACAGAGCTGAGCTGACTTTTTAGCTAGTGTGTTCAGCAATAGTACTTTGGTTCGGGAAGCTATGCTGACCAGCTGACCAGGGTCAACATGGGTGGCAGAATGGCACCAGGCAGTCTCCTCACAGGTCACAGCAAAGTCTGTGCTGTGGCTGGTACATCCTGCTGGAGCAATGCATGGGATCCAAGGGAAAAGCCAGAGTGAAAACTAAGGGAGATGCTAGCTGGCTTTTTTCAACACCTCTTAATGATTCGGTGCTCGCTTCTTTCAACTTCTCTCACCTCTTGTTTCTTTCCGTCTATCTTCTTTGACCTCCCACTCCACTCCTGCTTAACCTCTCCTTCCCAATTCTTTCTTCATTAAGTATTTTTGTTTATTTATTTGCAACAGAGGGAGATCGAGAGAAGAGCGACAGAGAGAATGGGCATGCCAGGGCCTCCAACCAGCACAAACAAACTCCAGAAGCATGCACCCCTTTGTGCATGGGACCCAGGTTGTCAAGCTTTGTAGGTAAGTGCCTTAACCACTGATCCATCTCTCCAGCCCCTCTTCTCAATTTTTCACCAGCCCCCTTCTTTTTCTCATGACTTTTTATTTGTTTCTGATCCACCGAACTTAATTAGGATTGGTTGCTTAAGATTGGGTTGGTGGTTATTAGCTAGAGCATGAGTTATGTCACTGAAGAACATGACTCCCCACCTCCTAGTGACCATTACCAGCCAATAGCTCCTCAGGGAGGGTGGGGCCTCACAAGGCTCCATCCATGATGGAATGTTGACAGGCCCAATGTTGTCCATAGCTTCTGGCCTTCATGAGTGCAATGGCCGTGTCATATCCAGAAGACGGCTCTCTACAGCATCCCTCCCCAACTTCTGGCTCTTTGATTTTTCACATCTTCTTCTGTGAGTTTCCCTGACACTTAGAGGAGGTGATATAAGTGAGAAACCATTTCAGGATTTAATAGTCATATATATGGTTCCCTAGAGGAATGCCTACTGAGATTATTTGTCCATTTTAAAAATCAAACTTAGCAAATCCATTATTTTGCACAATTAACAAATACGTCTTAAAAACTACAAAAATAAAATAAAATAACGAGGCTGGAGAGAGGGCCCACCACTGAAGGCACTTACTTGCCTGAAAAGCCTAAGGACCCAGGTTCAGTTCCCCAGTACCTACATAAAGCCAGATGCACAAGGTAGCACATGTGTCTGGAGTTCAGTTGCAATGGCTGGAGGCCCTGGCACACCCATTCTCTCTCTCTCTTTCTCTCAAAAAATATTTTTTAAAACTACAAATAATAAGATATCCTTTTATTATTGATTTGTAATTATTCCATATAAGTCTACATATTTGCTTTGCAGATATTTTTCCCATTATGTGGGAATTTTCTAATTCCTCTAGTTTCCTTTGAAACACCAAAGCGTTGAATTCAGATGAAGGTCATCTGGCCTCTGCTCGGTTGTTTGTGCATTTGACATCATGGCTTAGGAGTCATTGCCAAGGTCAAGGCTGTGAGGACTTACCCCCGTGCTTTCCTCCCAGAGCACTTGCATTCAGTTCTTTGATCAATTTTCAGTTACTTTGCATATAGTATGAGGTAAGGTCTAACTTTATTCTTTTATGCGTGACTCTGCACTTTGGTTGAAAGGACTGATCTTTCTTCATTGGATGGTCTTGTGCCCTTGTTAAAAATTAGTGGGTCACCCATTTGAGGGTTTATACTATTCACCCCACTTATATATCCTTATACCAACACTACACTGTCCTAAGTTCTTGTTGCTTTATAATAATAATTATAATATAATATAAATTGATACATTTCTCTTTACCAAGGTCATTTGGACTATTCTGGGTCCCAGGAAGTTCTACATACATTCTAGAACCAGTTTGTTAATTTCCATTCAGAAATTGGCTGCTGACAGAGTATATTGAATTTACAGAGCCACTGGGAGAATGTTGCTAACTTAACAATATTAAGTTTTATAACTTGAAATCATGGGATGTTTTTCTATTTCTTTGGCTCTTTTAAATGTTCTTTCAGCAATGTTTTGCCAATTTCAGAGTCGAAACTTTACATTTCCTTTGTTGAATTCATAGCTCATGTCTTAATGTTTTCAAAAGAGGAATCACTTTATCACTTTTATTTATGGATTGTTCTTTGCAAGTACACTGAGATAAAATTAACTAATTTGCATAGATTAGTATTCTACCTACAACCTTGCTGAACTTGTTTATTAAATTCTAATAAGCTTAACTATGATCCCGTAGGACTTTATATCTGTCAGGTGACTTTACCTGTTGTGATGATTTGTACTCATTGTCCATTTAATAGGACCTAGAATCCCCTAGGAAACGAACCTCTGGCTAGGTGTGTGAGGAATTATCTAGATTAGCTTAATTTTAGTGAGAAGATCCACCTTAATTTGAGATTTTATACATTTGATACATGAATATCAATTTAAAAATGATTTTCCATATAAAATTAGATTATTGTTTCTAAAAATATCATTTCAGTGGAGCACTGTGTGATCGTTAATCTTGTAGACTTAATAAACCCTTCCTTCCTTCATTTGCTTCTGGTCAGGTATTTTGTCCCAGCAATGAGAAAAATAACTGATAGAAAGTTGGTACTGGTACCAAGAAATGGGGTCAGTGCTGTATTAGACCCGACCATGTGGTTTGGAGGTCTTTGGAACTGGTTTGTGGGAGGAATGTGGAAGAGTTTGGAACGTTAAGCTAGGAAAGCCAGTGAACTTAAGGAGAAGGTAAAGAGCCATTCTCATGGAAGCTTGGAAGACAAGAATGCTGAGAGAAACATGGTCAGCAGAAACCAAGCTCATGAGGTTTCTATCAGGAAATCATATTACATGTCAAAGCAACTGGTCCATATATATATATATATATTAGTTTATATATATATATATATATTAGTTTATATATATATATTAGTTTGATATACTAGTTCGTGATTTTATTTTTTTGTCCAATGATGTCTTGATGTCTTTCTTGGTTTGAGGCTTAAGGTAATACTGGCCTCAGGTGAACATGGAAGAGTTTTCTCTTTCATTTTGTATTTTTTTGGAAGAGTTTGAAAAGAGTTGATATAATTCTTTAAATGTGCAGTTGAACTCAATGGCAAATCTGTGAGCTTGTGATTTTTGATTACTAGTTGTTGTAGTTACTGTCTTGTTGCTGGGACAAAGCACCTGACCAAAATCAGCTTATGGGAGGAAAGTTTTGATATTGGTTTCCCGTCTCTAAGGAAAGCTTCATGATTGCAGGGAAAATCATGACATTAACAGAGGTTGTACGTCACCTCCATCACAGCTGGTGGAAAACAGTGGCAGGAGAGTGAGCTGAGGTATAGCAATGGGGAGTGGGCTAGAACACCCCTAAGCCCACCCCCAACAACAACACACCTCTTCCAGCAAGGGTCTACCTGGCAAAGTGGCATCAGCTTGGGACCATGCCTTCAAAACACATGATTTTATTGGAGACATCTGATTCAAACCACTACATTTCACCTGGCCCCCATAAACTTATGACCATCAAGATGAGAAGATGCATTCTGACCAACTTAAAAGTTCTCATTGTATTTTTAAATTCTAGAGCTGTTCAAACATCCCCATAGTCCAAAATCTCTTAACTGTGAGCTTATAAAACCGAAAACACATAATGGCACAGTAAACATTGACACTGAAAAAGATGGCATTTCAAGGAAAGATTGAAGCAATGCAAGAGCTAAAACAAACAGGGAAAACGTCAAATCCTGTAACTCCATGTGTGGCACCTGTAGCCAGTGACAGAGTCTCTGGAGTTCCAATTCTGCCCCTTCAGCTGGGCTGCCAGAGCTTGGGGAAAGCTCCATCCTAAACTGGCAGCTCTCCTCAGCAATGCTCCAAAAGTTGTGGCATTTCAAGAAGTCTCAAGGCCTCCACTGTAACCCATGGTCCAGCCTTCATTGGAGCTCCAACAGTGTTACCTCACATAGCCCAGTAGCATTTCGAAAAAACAAACCATCCTGGAAATCCAATAACCCTCTACCTCTCACATCTGCCACACTCCCAGATTACCAGGTGGGCCATCAAACCTGTCAATTCAGGGGGGAATAAAACCAACTTTGATGGAAAGGACACTCCTTCAGCATTCAGGCCCCTAGTTTAAAGACTCAGCATTCTTCTTCCTGCTGTCCCAATGCAGAACAGCTGGCCCAAAGTAAATTTCCACAGCAGGTGGAATACAGTGTAAAGTGATCCAGACTCTAGCAAAAGGTATCTGGCTCTAACACCTCTAAGTCTGTCCCCAACAACACACCTCCTCCAGGCAGGCTCCACCTCCCAAATTGCCATCAGCATTCAGAGCACACGGGTTTATGGTAGACATCTGATTCAAATCACCCCATCTGGTGTCCCTCAAGAACATTTGAAAGTTTTCTTCGAGTTGTCACTCACTCTTTACAGGTTAAATTTCTACTATTCTTATGTATTTTAGTTTTAGTGTCACGCTTAATATCTCCTCCGCTCCTCAGTTCATCTTCTAATGAAGGATTGATTTTTTTTTCTCTTGTCACTGTTGTTTTTTTTTTCAGCTATTTCTTTAATCATGTTTCGGTAGCTGTCATCTTATGTCCTAAATGTGCTGAGCATTTCTTGGATCATGTTGGTGACAGTGACAATGAAGCCTTTCCTGTCTGGTCTCGTCTTCAGTGTGGCTGGTTCTGCTGTCTCGACAATTAGTAGGTTTTCTCTCCTGTTTTCACGATGCCTTTTGGGTGACGCGCTGTGTTTTTGTGTCTATCATCTCGTATCCTGCTGTTTCAGTTTTGATTTTATTCTTGATACGAATTACTTACCATTTAAGGTTTTTCAGACCTTTTCGTCTTTAAATGGGTCTTATCTGTACATCTCCATGTACGTTATGGTATGCTGTCTGTTTTCATTTTATTTCACTGTCTTATCTTATTTCTTCCCTTTCTGCTTGTTAGAATCTGGATTGCCCAGAAGCTTATTATGTATTAAAGGCTTCTTTGCCAGTGCATGGTGCTTCTTTGAGGTGGTAGAAAATTGAGGAGGTGGGCCTGTGGCTTAAAAGAAGGTATTTGGGTCATGGGGGGGGGGAGTTCCCCTTGCAGGGGATATGGAAACTCTGGCCCTTTTCTTCCCCTCTCTTTGCCAAGAGGTGAGCAGCTTGCTTCACTGGTTGCTCATTGTCATGCTCTGCTGCCTGTCACAGGTCCAAAAGCAATGGGTCCCACCAAACTAGTGACTAAAACCTTCTAAACAAAGCTTTTTTCCTTTTAAGTTCATCTGCCTTAAGTATTTTGCTACAGTAATATTTAACTAACATAGTGCTCCTATTTCTACATGTCTTACAATTTAAAAGGTTTAATTTCTGTTCTCGTGATTTTTTTTTGAAGCAAGATTTCACCTGTAGCTCAGACTATCCTGGAACTCAATCTATAGCTCAGGGCAGCCTCAAACTCACGGCAATTCTCGGTAGCCTTTCAAATTCTGGGATTATAGGCATGAGCCACCACACCTAGGTTCTAGTGGTTATTTGAATAAACTTAACAACTGTTATATAATGTACTTACTCTTCTGTTCCTCAAGAGAGCATATCAGTTCTATTATAAGATACAGAAAATTCCTTAGTTTACCCATTCTACGTACTTCTGCCTACCGGCCAACTTTAATTGATTAAATCAGTTTTCATAACGATTATATTAATATCTCACAGTATACTTACTGTTTGGTGATTTGATCTATCAGGCTTAAATCACCTCATTAGACATCCTGGTATTTGAAATGTTTAAAGAAGAATTAAGCACAATGAGATCATATCTTACTTTTCTCTTTTCAGCCAAATTTTTAAAAAAGTCTAATCATACGTTTATGTTGGTAGAGATTAAAATGGTAAGTGTGTTTATTTAATAGGCCATAATTGTGCTTATTTATGTCTTAGTTGGTTTGGTCAATGGTTTCTATGCTTCTTACTGGTTCTTTAGTTATGACTTCATTTGTCTCTTGGTTACCTGAAGTTAGTTCTCTGCAAGTTAGTACTCTCTGCCTAAGAAGACATAGCGGGATCCTAAAACAGTGTCTTTTTGTATGTGAAAAAGTGTTTGTTGTCTTTAAACTTGAATGATAATCTGTCTGGGTATAAAATTCTTGCATATTTTCTTTCTTGGAGGCTTTTTTAGGTGTCAATATTTGCCTTTAGACTTTGTTTTTTCTACTACCTGAGGCTTGCTGGTTTGATTTTTAATTCATGACTTAATCATTTGCCTGGATTAATAAAGTATTCTTTCTTTGTCTTTGAGGTTTCATAACTTTTATGGGTAATCAGAGAGAGAGAGAGAAAGAGAGAGAGATAAGAGAGCATGTGTTGCTATTTCTATGATAATTTTTTCTTTGGAAGATAAAGTGCCTTTTCACTCTATACATGCAAGTTTTTTCCATGTTTGGAAGCTTATATTTTACTTGTTTTTATTATTTTACCCCAAACACAATGCAGATATATTTCTGGTCTTTCCAACTTGCCAATCATTTTCTAACACTCTGAACCTAAACTTTGTTTTCTCTTTTCCTCCTCTCATTCTTGCACCCCATATGCTTCCAATACTGTTGAATCTCTTTACTATTCCTTCGACTTTGAACTTCATTTTAAAACTGTGTTTTGTCCTTTTTCTAATTTTCAAGAGTATATCTCAGCTCATCCCTTTTGTTCCTGATATGTTCTCCAACCTCTTGTATCAAACTTGAGCTCTTGTTTAAGGGCATTGGGTTTCATCATAGCTCCAGAATGTATGGTGACATGTCTTTTTATCATTTTCATCTGACTTATCGCAATATTGAAAGTTCACTTACTGTGTTTTCCTTTATTTTTTTTTCTCTTTTTGGTATTTTGTATGTGTCTATTTTTATAAAGATTTTCAGTTTTCTTTTTAACCAAGCACATTTTCTCTGGGCCACCTACGTTTAGGAGGCTAATTTTTTTTAAGGCGGCTAATCTAACATAAGAGAGAAAAATCTTTTTCTTCTATTTTTCTCTCTCTTATGTTTGTGGGAAATTTAGTTGTACTGATGGATTTTTTTTTTTGGTGGGGCATTTTTACATATTTCTTCCAAACCATCTATGATTATAGACAAGCCCACAATCCCAGTCTAGACATTCTCTCCTTTTTCACACTGTATGGGATTTGTCTTCCAGCATACTAAACTATCTCAAAATTTAGTGGATTAAAACACAGGCTTTTGTAAGCTACCTTGACTGTGTTGGATATGTTCCTCAGTTATCACCATCTATGTTGCCTCGTTCATGCATCTGTGGCTGGCTGGAAGATGGCTGGTTTAAGCAGGGCTTGACTGGCTGTGGTTCTACATTTCTTCTAACTACTTTATAGGACCCAATGACAGTCTGAGTTTGTTCTCACAACGGTGGCGGAGGTGACAATTGAAGTAACATCCACAGGACACTTGAAAACTGTCATTGCCTTTGCCTTATTTATTGGAAAAGCAAGCAACTTGGCTAAGCCGGGATCCAAATGCTAGGCAAACAGACTACATTGTGAGTAGATCTGAAAAGACACAGGCGGAAGAGTGACAAGGCCACAGAATCTGACTTCTCAACACAATATGCCACATGCTCCAAACACAGAATACTCCCGAGACATGGAATATTGCATGATTCTATGCCGATCTCGATATTCTGTCTCCTGGCTTCATTCTAATTGGTCCCAGAAATCTTTCCCTTCGATTCTATGTACCTGTTTTCAGTGATCACAAATGAGTTCGTCACATTCATAAGTTGCCACTTAAACCTGGGCTCATTCATAAGTTTCAAACAGGACGGGGTAGGTGGATCCCTAAGTTGAATCAATTCTCCTCACATCCTTTCATCTGCACCCTTGTGGGATCTGTTCTGCTTGAGCGTGGGCTGGACCTAATAACTTGCTTCTGGGAGATGGGAGTTATGTGCTGTGACTTCAGATGGGACCATGAAGGACAATTTGAGACAATATGTTACACAGAAATAGACAAACAGCACCCAAGGGATGGCTGGTCTTACCTTGTATGCTGTGGACTGTTATAGAGGAGTGTGTTCTATTTAATTTTTTCTCTCTCTGTTTGCTTTCCCCTTCCCTTTCCTTTCCTTTTCCTTTCCTTTTCTATTTTCTTTGACAAGGTCTCATGACAAAGTCCAGGCTAGCCTTGACCTCACCGTGTAACTGAGGATGACTTTAAACATCTAATCTTGCTTCTATTAAGGATGTAGTAACAGTGCTCTGGTTACAGGTATGAACCACTACACTGGGTTAGTCAGTGCTGGGGATAGAGCCCAGGGCTTTGTGCAATGGCAGGCAAGCTCTCTACCAACTGAGTTACGTCTCCAGCCTCTGCTGTTGGTTTTAGTGGAGAGCTGTAGTCAGGAGTGTGATGTGCACTTGGCATCTCTTCCTTACCCTCTGGCTTGATGCTGGCTACTTAAAGAAACAGCTTGGAGTTTTATGAAAGGATTAGAGGAATAAGTTCAGAGGTGTTTTCCTATTTCTTGTTTTTACTTGATGAGTATTGGTGGTTTATTCCTTGCCATTCTAATAATAAAAGCACAAATATGACTTCGGCCTCCACATCTCATTTTCTATGTAATGACAGAGAGCCCCTGCTGTATAGACTCTTGGGATGATCATATGTGACAACTTAATTAACCCTGGCCCAACAACTTAGTGAAAGAATTATACTAGCTCTATGTGGTCCTGCTTTGACCTAGCATCTGCTGTGGCCTTTAAAAATGTACGTGTATCTGCGTTTGTTCATGTGTGTGCAGGTGCATGTGCG